>JASANE010027016.1:0-58762 GCA_030248225.1 Trileptium ribeirensis
ATTTTGCAAATTTTCTGTTATCGAAAAGCCGATGATATTTCCGCATTTGTTTCGTAACAACGGTTTGCGCTTCGCTATCAGCTATTACAAAATAAGATAGTCGATGGGCGCAGGTTAAGTTTACTGGAGCATAAAGCACATTAGGGATATCCCCAATCCTAGGGGAGTAGAACTTAAAACGGCCATAACATCATGTAAGGTATTGCACATAAGCATGATGGAATGTCATATTCTTGTACAAAATTGTTTTAATGAATGTTCGGTGATACCAAGAGTTGATGATGGTTAATTCGGCCTAACAGTGAGACACACTTCAACATTGCCTTATTAACGTCCGCGGTACGTCGCGGTCGTTCTTGGTATTACGTCCTCAGGTTTATTACCCATTTGATGGTCATAAACATAACTGCCCCACCCATTTGCCTTGGACAGTTGAAATCTGGATTCCATCCATGTTCATGGACAACCAGATCTGCACCTCACCCACGTTCTGGCGCAAAGAAAGATTCCTGCCAAATCTTGAAATCTTCAAAACTAAAAAAATTTTTTTTACAGAATTCATGAATCCGAAATTGGAGACTGGAACCGTACGGTAAAACTTTCAATCACACTATAATATGGACCGTTCTATATATACTTTTAGCTACCACATTTTTCTAATTATTACCACAAGGAGTGCCTTTGCAGAGCCTGCTCATTCCTTTATATTTTTTCTTTACATGTAATTATGTGAAATTTTTTAGACACAGAGCAACAAACTCCAAAAATAGAGTACAAATTTGCTCTTTGGCTCAAAGCATTTGGCACTGCACCCAAACAACGATCGTCGACATTGTTTGGCAGTTTCGTGAAACCTTTCGTGCAGTTAAAGACAATCAAAAGTGACTGAAAGAGCCCCTCCCTCCACTTTTTTACTGACGGACGACAGAAATGCAAGATAAATGAGACGTGACTTATAAATTCAAATAGACGCCCCATCCACATTTTATCTCCAACTTTGAAAAGCTGACGCCTATAAAGGTATTGCTTGTAGAAATCCAATTGATGCTTTGAACCAATCTTTAATATAAGTAAATTGGGCAAATAAACATACTAAAGGGGGTATGATCATATGGAGTATAGATACTAAGTTCAGACATTGCGAAATCCCTATCTTTTTGTAACTTATATTATAGGTGCTAGTCGCATCAACCCACCTCTACGGATTCCCTGATATTGAAATTATATATGTGTCCTTGACTAAAAATTATCACTATTGTATGCGTGGGGTTCACAATCGACGCCAGGGGTACCATCAGTTAGGAATTTGTAAACATAGCAGGGCTCCACTGTCTCTCTTTTACAACGCTGGTTCATTAGGAATATTTTTACAGAAAATCATTGGAGACCCAACAAAGTCTTCCTAACTCTTTATCATAAATTATAAATACAAAACCAACAAATGCTTATATAATATCTATGGATACATATTGAATAGCTGTAAACTGACTGTCAACTGTCTCTTTAGGAGGTCTTTTGCGTACAGCTATGTAGCTTGCTTTACTGTTTTCCCACGCCGAAAAATCGGAAACTAAGGCATTACGTTTAGGTATAAATCTATTCATATATCTATAAAAATGGTTTTTGGAAGCAGAAGAAAAGTATGATTGAAAAGTATATTATATTTATATTTTATTGTCAAGTAAAGTGACAAAGTGAGACTAAAACCAGTGTTCCTATTTCGATAGCCGTTGTTCCTTAATATTTTACGGCACACCGGACATAGTTGGTTGTTTTCGAAATTGATATAGACATACGAGAAGTTGGTATGTAATCAACCAGCAAGAGAGAAGGTTTCAAACATTAACAGCACACGTTTTACAAACTAACATCTAGTTAAAAAGCTAACGTCTCAAACCAAAACTATTAAATAGCAGTGCTATTGCCAGTGCCGCAAGCGAATTAGAACTAGCCCGGTTGCGCATTACAAATTAATATCTTGTGACTCGCGCACCTCAAACTAAAATATTAAATCCAAACTTGCATCTAATGAACTTCGAAAGCGTCCCAAACCAAAACTGTTAAGTAACAATGCTTATGCCAGTGCGGCAAGTGAATTAGGACTAAGCCTGGGTAAGCATTCTAAATTAATACTTTGTGACTCGCGCGCCTTAAGCTAAAATATTAAGTCCAAATTTTCATTTAGTGAACACGAAGACGCCTCAAACCAAAACTATTAAGTAACAATGCTTATGCCAATACTGCCAGATAATTAGAAGTAAGCTCAGGTATGCATTCCAAATCAATACCTTGTGACTCGTGCGCCTTAAGCTAAAATAGTAACTGCAAACTAGCAGCTAGAGAACACGAAGGCGTCTCACACCAAAACTATTAAGTAACAATGCTTATGCCAGTGTCACTAGCGTATTAGAAGTAAGCCCGGGTACGCATTCCAAATTATTACCTTATGACTCGAGCACCTCGAGCTAAAATATCAAGTCCAAACTTTCATCTAGATCTAGCAAACACGAAGGCGTCTCGCACCAAAACTATTAAATAACAATGCTTTAAACTTATAACGTTAGCAGTAACCTCCATGCTTCTCTAACAATTATCAACTAAGTGCGTACAGGATATAACAGACTTAGATATTTTGAATCAGAGAAGCTTATGTACCGCCTTTCGCACTGACTATGCTCTTCCGTTATTGATAATTGTTTCTATACATTTATAGGCTTATTGCTAAGCGGCTTATTACAATGAATTATGTTTACCTCATCACAATCGTGAGGCGTATATCTTTAAACACACGTTTGGCTACCACTACAACATTTAAATAGAACACAGATTTGATTTATAAATCAGTGCTGTTCAATTTGACCAAAAACTCATTCGGTTAGCCACAAATTACCACGCCATAACATAACAACTACGTATAAAACGCAACCAAAATGAAATCGGAAATTTACCTTTAAAGTGTCACAACCGATCCTCTGAAATTATGTGAAATAACTGTTTATGGCGGCGCATTTTGCTTCGAGTGTCAAATCAAATATATGTTAAGATTCATACAATGCACTGCTTAACGCGACCATAACAAGCCAGACCATGTATATGGCACTTTACATAGCATGTACATCGTATGGCAGCTTTGAAGGTCCGTGGTTGTCTTAACCTATGTATCCGATGTTATCATACCGGGAACAGCGAACATTGAGATTTGCTGTATATTGTAGCGATATGTTGATATATTCGATTGCACGTGCGTTGTTATTCTTTTGATTTGCGTGGTTCCTTATGGAACCACCAGCAGCTGCTAGATAGTTCAGTGGTTTGCATGCGTCGCTTTCATCCATATAACGCGGGTTTCTTAAGCAAGTGTAGGCTCACGTTTAGAAAACATTGCAAATTAATAACGGCATTACATAATGAAAATCAAATAACTAGTCAACATGATGCTGCAACTAAAACGCAACAGTTTGATTTAACCACCATAGATATATAAGTACCTCATACACCATCTGTTTTATATAATATATATATTTATGCACTGGATATCATTTGATGGTAAAGTGTATACTACTTGTAGACATGATTCGCTGGCTCTTCTATTCCGCAAATTCCTCATTGACACCGTCACTGCTGCTGTAACGTAGTCCACGATAAGTCGTTAAATGTGAAGATTTTTGCTCAATTGTCATAAAAAATATAATATATATTATATATTTTAGCTTGTGTCATTGACGGCACTATGTTTGCAATAATATAATGCATTGCAATATTGTTTAATAAAATATAGTAGCTGCAATAGCTTACGGTATGCAGTTCGTGCACGACTTCTCTATGAAAGATGCATAAATGTACGCTATGTGCAAAATGTTTCAGTATCAACTTACCATAAATTTCAGCTTCGGTTCTATCTAAATTTCGTAGGCTGATCGGAATCAAGCTCGAATTAAGTCTCCATGTGCCGTTTTCTGTCTGAAAATGTTTTATGGGAGAAATGTATTATGGTCCTCTATAGTTATTTTTATCAATGTGTAACGTAACCAAAGTTCATTCACAAGCAGCGGAAATCATTGGGATAAAACGAGTGGAAAGCAGTGTAGAATTATAGGACCAGGTTAGCCAAATTCACAAGCAGCGGAAATCATTGGGATAAAACGAGTGGAAAGCAGTGTAGAATTATAGGACCAGGTTAGCCAAATTCACAAGCAGCGGAAATCATTGGGATAAAACGAGTGGAAAGCAGTGTAGAATTATAGGACCAGGTTAGCCAAATTCACAAGCAGCGGAAATCATTGGGATAAAACGAGTGGAAAGCAGTGTAGAATTATAGGACCAGGTTAGCCAAATTTACAAGCAGCGGAAATCATTGGGATAAAACGAGTGGAAAGCAGTGTAGAATTATAGGACCAGGTTAGCCAAATTCACAAGCAGCGGAAATCATTGGGATAAAACGAGTGGAAAGCAGTGTAGAATTATAGGACCAGGTTAGCCAAATTCACAAGCAGCGGAAATCATTGGGATAAAACGAGTGGAAAGCAGTGTAGAATTATAGGACCAGGTTAGCCAAATTCACAAGCAGCGGAAATCATTGGGATAAAACGAGTGGAAAGCAGTGTAGAATTATAGGACCAGGTTAGCCAAATAAGCGAACGCAGTGTATCCTTGAACAAAAAGACATTTAGAACTTATTCAAGATCATGATCTCTATCACAACGTGAAACCCAATGTGTTACCGCTAAATCTAAATACTGCGCGGACATATATGTGAAACATCAGAAGCTGTCTAAAAATAATCGCTTCACAGTATACATTTGTCTAATATACGTTATTGCAATATTCACGCAAAATAAAATTTAATAAAATTTTTAGACAAAAAATTTCACAAGACAGAATAGTTTTAAATATTTTTGTGTAAGATTATTTCCAAATTTAACCATTAAACGCCTGAGTTGTTTCAGGTTACACCTCGGACTTAAAGGGTCGCTGAGACCCCATTTTATAAAAACTGGCTTGCATATGTCTGGTTTACAGAAATGCTTATGTGCTCAGCTACTCTGAAGTTGTATCTTTTAAGACCAGAATTTGGGCTTAAAAGTATTTAAAAACGTACTTGGGGCTAAAACAAGGTCAAAACATTCGCAAGGATCAAAAATCTGGTAAAATAACTATCAGGTAGGCATCTTATTATTGATTAGAATAGAAGTTATATATTAATCGGACTGCGGATAGATTATATTCATTTCTACCCTAAATGTAACGTGTGTGATAATGTTGTACAAATAAATTCAGTCCAAAATATTATATATAGTAATGGTATTTGTAGACACACCCATCTGCTCCATAGGACAATGCATTTTCAACTCCATATTTCCATAGAATTAGGTATGCCGACAGGCTGTAAGCGTCACTAATATCGTAGCGTCACATAGTGTCACTAGTAGCGTCACATTTTATGAAGGGACGAGTTCAGGGTCTACCAGCCACACCCCTCTTCTGTTTGTTTAGAAGTATAGAGGTTGAAAAATCTATTGTCAGGGAAGCCCAATTTTGGTTAAACTGAGGATGATATGCAAGGCGCCGAGCCCTATTCCTCAAAAAGGTGCATAACGAAAATGAGGTTTTAAAAACCAGGCCCCGGTAGCGCTCGAAAACACATTAATTCTCCACGAAGAAGGTATTTCCAGGCCGTGACGTTGCAAAATCACAAGCAAAATATTACAGAAAAGCCTCCTCTTCCCGAGGAGGGTTATCTTTATATATTTGAAGATATTCCCCATAATTTTGGGAATATTTTTTAACCTTACTTGGAGCAAAAATATGTGATTAGTTGTTTTTCTCTGATTTTAAATTTTTTGATTCTAATTAAACACAAAAAGATAAATTAAATTTTAATTCAGAAGTTTGAAATATCTGTCGCTTTAAGTTCTAGATTCTTGCTACACACGTGAAGTTTGAAAGGCATAGCGCTCGCTGAGTGACGACGCATCACAAATGAAGCATTGGATAAAATATCCATTTAAGGATATATTACTGTCAGGCAGAACATCACATACAAAACATTTCACTGAGACCCTTGCTTTTGTCAAAAGCTTCATAGGAAATTGCTGACTACGGTCTTGAAATTAGCGATCGCATCGGATTATAGGATATCAACCCAACCCGAGCCAAACCCGATACCCAGCTAACAACAAATTGGAATTAAGACTCGTAATTGGACAATGTGTAGGTTTGCGTACAGTGCTTATCCAGCACAGATCAGGTTACACTTATTAGGGCCGTCACGGAAATTGGAATAAATTTATGGGGAAAATTTAAGGTTTTTACACATTTCAAAAATTTACCCCCCCCCAGACACCTTCTCTTTTACGACCGCCCTCCACCAGGATTTCGAACAACTTTTTCAGACACCCACTTTCTTTACTTTTATTTGATAAATAAAAATCAAAAAATTAGTAAGTCGAAAATTTGGGGTCTTTATAAGTGGGTTCTAAATCTAAAAGTTCTGGATCCGGTGGTCCGAAAACATCGTGGCTCACTAGTGGCTCGAAAATGTGGAGGGTGGGTAAGGGCGAAAACGACTGTGACGTACTGCGGGTGTTAATATGGGAAAGCTGAAGAGTGTAACACTCTTCAGCATAGTCAACTATCATCGACTCTTGATAATACCGTGCAATGTACTGTAACTTGTGGTATAGTTCGGACTTTATAAAATTACCGATTCCCATAGATATTTAGGTGGTGTTCATACTAGCACCCGATCTAACCGATACGAAAAAATTCTGCGCCTACGGAATATAATGTACAGATTGCGTGTGCATTTTTTCACAGCTCATCATCTGATTCGGTCCGATAAAATTACGTATGCTCTATCGAATCGAATCATACAGGTCCTTACCTTTGTTAGTAGGAATATTTTTGTGTCATGTTCATGAGCCAAACTTCGACAAATGTTCAGATCACCGAAACCGTCAACCATGAGCAAATTATTCGGTGCAAGAAGATCACCATCGACGTGTTTCGATCCTAAAAAAATTAAGATAAAAGAATATTAACCGGCTTCATTGGCATCTATTTGTGTCTGTTACATCGCAGGAATATAATTCTTGCCATTCGGACAGTTATAAACTACTTATATATTTCGAAAGTCAAAACTTTGTTATTTTATTGCAAATAACGACATATTGGAAAAACCATAAACAGATTTGACGTTCAAAAAAGTGGGTTTTTGAATATAGTGGTTCGAAAAACAGGGGTTGTGCCCGAAATTTATGATACAAGAACACGGCTGGAATGCAAGCTGGTGGTTAAAAAACGTGGAGCGGGGTTGGGTCAAAAACATGTATGGGATGTAAGCCGGTGTTTTCAAATCATGAATAGGGTATTGATTTAGCGCTTTAAGAACATGGATGGTGTGATAGTTGGTGCTTCAAAAATATAGGTGTCGTAATAATTGAATGGTTCATGAATATGTGTGGTGTCCTCATGTTTATGACCTGCCATGTTGGTTATAAAACTGTGGCCTGGTAAAGCCGAAAATGACCGTCTATTATATAGAAATGTCCAAAAATCACTCTCTTCAACAGAGCCTCATCACCGAACTTTACTCATGGTAGTTACTCTATTGAATTATGATTTTAATTACAGTAAGCTGTCCAACTATTAGAGTTATCACTCTAACTATTGATGAATTAATTATTGCAAGAGTGGAGATTTTGTTGAAAAGTGTACCTGTGAAATACCATTAAACTTAGGCAAATTCACCCTGTAAGTGAGTTTCGTCCTGTTTGTATTTCATGGTGGACACATATATGAGTTGTCCTCTGTATATCGTGAAAGAAATATTTTGTTCCTTACAATTTGCAGAAGAATTTTCTTCCTATATTTTGTGGCTACAGAAATGTCTTTTTGATGTTGTAGGGAACACCTTGCTCCATCAGCATTTTACTGTGAAATGAAATGTTTCTCTGCAAAGCACAGAACTTGCGAATGTTTCCAAACAAAATACACGGTAGCAGATGCAGTGTCCGTCCTTGCTGGGTGGAGCCTTGAGTGATGATACATCGAGAAGAAAGATGTTGTGTGCGAGGCCTCGAGAGTGAAGGCGGTGCGATGCTTAGGAGGATTGAATATGATTATTTGAGATTTTAATTACAATGATTCATTTATTTATAGTAACCAAAAACTAACAGTCTGATGAGCAAATAAGTAGGAACAAATAAATATTTTATAACCAAATGCACGTAAATTTTGCTATTTACAAACTATAATGGTAAAATGACTGATAAGATAAAACTCTTGTTTTCGTTTTCTTTGCACATTATCACATGTTACAGGCTTTGTGTTTGATCCAGTGGTACCTTTGTACAAGCGCTCAACAGTGCCTGTAATCCTTTTGAAGGAAGGAAATACCTAATGCAATTGATTATAGATTTGAATGTAGATTTACTCTTCGTCTGACTTCAACTGATTACATAGTCATAATTTAAAACAAATACTCACCTTTCATAATTCGATGAACTTTTACAGCACCTTTGAATATATATCCAGTGGCACCTTTGTACAGGCGCTCAACAGTGCCTGTAATCCTCCTGAAGGAAGGCAATACCTAATGCGATTGATTATAGATTTGAATGTAGATTTACTCTTCGTCTGACTTCAACTGATTACATAATCATAATTTAAAACAAATACTCACCTTTCATAATTCGATGAAATTTTACAGCACCTTTGAATATATATCCAGTGGTACCTTTGTACAAGCGCTCAACAGTGCCTGTAATCCTTTTGAAGGAAGGAAATACCTAATGCAATTGATTATAGATTTGAATGTAGATTTACTCTTCGTCTGACTTCAACTGATTATATAGTCATAATTTAAAACAAATACTCACCTTTCATAATTCGATGAACTTTTACAGCACTTTTGAATACATACCCAGTGGTACCTTTGTACAGGCGCTCAACAGTGCCTGTAATCCTTTTGAAGGAAGGAAATACCTAATGCAATTGATTAAAGATTTGAATGTAGATTTACTCTTCGCTGACTTCAACTGATTACATAGTCATAATTTAAAACAAATACTCACCTTTCATAATTCGATGAACTTTTACAGCACCTTTGAATACATACCCCAGTGGTACCCTTTGTACAGGCGCTCAAAAGTGCATATAATCCTTTTGAAGGAAGGAAATACCTAATGCAATTGATTAAAGATTTGAATGTAGATTTACTCTTCGCTGACTTCAACTGATTACATAGTCATAATTTAAAACAAATACTCACCTTTCATAATTCGATGAACTTTTACAGCACCTTTGAATACATACCCAGTGGTACCTTTGTACAGGCGCTCAACAGTGCCTGTAATCCTTTTGAAGGAAGGAAATACCTAGTGCGCTTTATTAAGATTTACATGTAGATTTACTCTTCGTCTGACTTCAACTGATTACATAGTCATAATTTAAAACAAATACTCACCTTTCATAATTCGATGAACTTTTACAGCACCTTTGAATACATACCCAGTGGTACCTTTGTACAAGCGCTCAACAGTGCCTGTAAGCACTACGGATGCACTCGATTCGAGTTCTCCGAGTGTCTTTCCAGCGTCATAACAGTCAACTTCGTTTTCCCGACCATTTTTTAGCTTCAAATTTCTTCGTCGATGATAATGTCTTCTGTAGGGTTCGTAGTAGAAAAAGTCTGGCGATTCAGTCGTTTTTGCTTGTTTCGCGAGTGACCGGGTTTCGTCAACAGACGGCGATATATCATACCAGTTTGAATTTAACGGATATGACGACATGTCGTTGCGAGACGATATAAGTGATACGTACGGTACATTGTGGTCGTTGACAGCATGGCGACTATTGTAGAAGGGTGAGCTGTTGTAGTTACTGCTGACTGCTGAGATAGGATAATAACCTTGATCTGGACGAGCGCCTGGATGTAGTAATACAACTGGAGATCCAGTAACTAAGCAGTTGAACAAGTGAGCGTAAATAGAAAGAAGTGATAAGAAAAACCAATATTTAAATGTACTGCTGCAATTAATTCGATATTTAGTGGATTTTCTACGCTCGTTTTGCCATTTGCAGTGTGTCCGCGCCAGCCAACAATGCAAAACTTCCATCCGAAAAAATGATTGGTCAAGCTTACACTAAATGTTACTAACGTTAATAATATCTGCAATATATATGGATATATTTTTTAAAATATATATACATTCGCTCTGTAATAGCCAGCCAGAGCGACGGCGCAAAAAAGGTGGGCAGTGGATGGGTGGCCCGTCCTACGTTTTGCTGACAAATGTGAAAAAATTAAAGATAGCGGTATAACTAAATCAATGTAAACAACCGTTCTCTCCACGTTTGTCCACTTTTGATGACCTTTGCGACGTCCCTCGTCAACTTCACACTTTGCAACACATAACTTTCTTCATTTGTTGTAGCAACAAGCTTTGTCGTTAACCAATTATATATTTTCATTTGCAGGTTATACGAATGAACGATTAGAAGATTAGATATAGGACAAATTTTACTCAGAGCATGACACTAGGTTATACTCGTACATTATGATCAGAGAAAGCCTTTGGGCCTCCGTAGCCCCCAACCGGGGTGGTAGAGCACTCACATGTCAAGGGGCCTGTAGCAAAATATGAATCTTTGGGCGAGAGCGGATAAAATAACCCCGAAGTTACGAGTTCAATATTTTAAAAATTTTATACCCCTAACTAGACGGAGCTCACCCACTCATGTATTCTGCATTTTTTCAATTCTTTTGAGAACCTCGAGGGTCGTAAATTATATTCCAAAAATCTATGACTAGACAAGTCCCAAATATCCCTGTAGAATGGCCATAAAATCATTACGTCCTATAGCTTTCAACAAAAGCATGACCGAACGTTATACTCCATTAAGGTTTCATAACCAACTCTTAAATTTGCTAAATTATTTCTACAGGATTTCTGATGGAGAAAGATGTACCATACGAGCTCCATTAAGAGGAAGGACTAAGATGTGGCAATAAATCACGATTATTCTTCGCAGAAACAGGTCTGAACAGCCCTCCATTTTGTCAAGTCGGCACTCGTGTAGAGAAAGCCTTTACAGTAAACCAATATAAGAAAACAGCAAATATACCGCTGAGCTTTTCTTTCTACTAAACATATTAAAATCATCCATTGTGGATTACTCCAGAGGCTATCTCTACACGAATACCGTCAAGTAACCCTAAATAAATATATTGCCAAAAACATTTCAACTTTTTCCCTTAAGGAAACCAATATAAGCCCCCATTATATATCATGATTAAATCCAGCAAAGCTCAATATCCCAGCCACCTCAGGTTGTGACAGGCAGTGAAATTTTGTAATGTCATAAAGTGTCTTACTAGACAATAACCTCGATTTGCAAAACATAGTTATTAATGTTTTGAGACAGATTATTTTTGAAGTCTTAGTAACATTGCAAGTGTTACGTATTATTAATTAGAGAATTTTTTTAACAGAAATAACCAAGTTTAAGCCAAAGCCAAAAATCAATTATATTTTATAATCATTATCGATTCGCTCTTACTCAAAATAAAATGTATATGTAATCAAAATTCATAGTAGAAGTTATGTTTGATTTATAAAAGAATTGAAATATAAATTTTCAATTATTTTCCGAGAAGTAGTATGTTATATTTTTTGCATATGCAAATTAAATATGGGAGAAACTTTTGTTCGTAACCAGAGTAAGCATTCTACGGCAAGTTTCGGCTGAATATAGCTTGAACATATTAATTGCCTGCTGCGTTGTCATTTCCAGGATAGTGTGTTATTTTTTTGTTCGATATGTCGGACCAAGAGAGCACAGCATCACGTTCGGTTGACGTCGAAGCCACGAACTGTACAGGTGACGTTGGTAACGCACAGACGAGCTTTCAAAGCTTGTCGAACATACGATTTGTTCGAAGTGGGATCAACTGGAAAGAAATGTTGGTAAGTCAACTAAATCTGAGCCAAATCTTCGATACAAAGTAAATCAGCTGCAGGTTGAATTCAATTCTAATATACGTCAAACCATTGAGGATGTCAAATGAATAATTTCTGACGCCGTGATTGATCGTAAGTGGGCGATTGATTTGCTAGCTGAGGCTCAACTGCGTTTGGTCGAGCGAAATAAGCATATCAAACTCGCAGATAGATCAGGATGGTATGCGGTAAACGAATATATCGGGGACAATATTGCTTCGGATTCAAACGACGAGCGACGAATCCGTTCAGCTGAAGAAAGAGCACGGCGCAAGCCTTCTCGAAATTTGGTAGCCAAGCAGCCCTTTCGCGGGCGCGCGCGTGAGGATGCCTCACGTTATTTCAATCCGTCGTTCAGATTCACATATCCGGGTCCTCGCTCCTCGAACTAACCACAGTACAGGAACCCATATACTAGTCGCGTTCAACAAGGGGCGGATATCAACAACAACGCCAAGGGTATTGCTATTTCTGCGGAAAAATCGGACACTTGTACAATTCATGCCGTGAACGAGAAAAACCCGGTGCTCAATGAAACGGCGGACTGTAAGTTACTTCCTTTTGATATATCAATTTTCTCGGTAAAAAGCGGGCTTAGGAAGGGTTTAATCGTTCTGGAAACAACTCCGGGTTTCCTATTTTGCGTTGCGTGTTATAGAACGGGGTTATCCTATCCCGGTCCGCACTTTACCGCCAGCCGCGCATATTAGAAATAATGATTCAGCTCAACAGCATCAATATTTTGTTAAATGGGCAATTGAAGATTTCCTAGTTTCTTGTTACGTTTCAGAAGTTCACCCGAAACCTTTCGTGGTAAATCCTCTCTCGGTGTCAGTTCAGTTATCAGCAAAAAGCACCTTATTTTAGATTTAAGGCATGATAATCAGCATCTTTTGAGACAGTCAGTCAGGTTCGCGGATTTACGGGTCGCCAATCATTATTTTGTAAAAAATGGTTTTCTTTTTCCTTTGATCTCAAAAGCGGCTATCATCACATCGAAATATACGAACCACACTGTACCTATTTGGGATTTTCCTGGACATTCGACATAATTCGTTTCGGCTGAATATAGCTTGAACCCTCCCACCCTCCCTTTTTTGGCTATATTTTTTCTTTATTTTGCTTAATGTGTGAGTAAACTTATGGTGACCTCGCCAACCATCCTATGCTGTCATTACCGATATCAAATCGCAAACACTTGTAACGGAAAACAGGCTCAATTTCATTCGGTTTTTCGCTAACCGAAAATTGGCAAAATCAAATTCAAGCGCCAGAAATTATATCTTGTGCTCGAACAGAGTTTCGGCGATCTTACAAATGAAATGTTTTAGTAAACTACCAAACTGTACCAAACTTGGCATCCAAGTATTTTAATATTTGTGTCAACAACAAGCTTTATATATTTATGTGATATTATAACAAATAAAGATCCTTTGACTTTTGCTTGAGAAGTGTCACCCGTCACATTGTCATCTCTAAAATGGCACAAGGACGATGGAACCAATTTAGTATCTTTAGGCTATAAGACGACATACACGCTTTGAAAACTCGAGTCAAATCAACACAGCGTCATTCCGATGTGATGCTTTGTAAAGGGTAAAGTTTATAGATTTAGCTACATGCTCAGCTAACGTAATTCAGCTTGGAAACATCGCGTTTATCGGCCAACGCGTTTAAACAAATTGATTCCGGAGAAACAACTAACCACTGCTCGTTCGATTGATGTAAAACATTCATTGTTGAATCTTACAGCCTGTAGGCCCATCCAGTGCAAAAATTTAAACCAAATACGACGAACCGATTACGCGCTGTTGGAGGAAGTATGTATAAGGGCATCCCGTTGACAAGTTGCTAGTTCTTAACATTTTCCTATGTGCTGAAAGGTTGCATTGCTATATTGTCTATAGGCATGCTCTACAAACTTTTCTTTATTGTGAAAGTTGAACCAAATACGACGAACGTATTACGCGCTGTTGGAGGAAGTATGTATAAGGGCATCCCGTTGACAAGTTGCTAGTTCTTAACATTTTCCTATGTGCTGAAAGGTTGCATTGCTATATTGTCTATAGGCATGCTCTACCAACTTTTCTGCATTGTGAAATTTGAACCAAATACGACGAACCTATTACGCGCTGTTGGAGGAAGTATGTATAAGGGCATCCCGTTGACAAGTTGCTAGTTCTTAACATTTTCCTATGTGCTGAAAGGTTGCATTGCTATATTGTCTATAGGCATGCTCACCAAACTTTTCTGCATTGTGAAATTTGAACCAAATCAGTTTTTCATGCTTTTTCAAATCATGAACAACAACACCAATATTATGTTGATATTGACATAAAAATGTAGATAATTTAATAACTACTTGTGAAGAGAGGATTAGGTATACTTGTGAACAGTGAATACAGGATAAGTCTAATTGAGTTGAGGGTTTGTACTTATTGCTAAATGCACCCAATGCAAGAGATCTATCAATTATTATCATCACTTATGATCGTTAATGTAATACTGGACTGTATTAATACGTGAGTAAACTTAAACTGCCCCACCACCCATCCTTGTTTGTCATAAGCGATATCGAATTGCAAACCCTTGTTACGGAAAATAAGCTGATTTTACTCGGTTTTTCGTTAACCGAAAATTGGCAAAATCAAATCCAAGTTTCAGAAATTATACCTTGTGTTAAAATAAATTTTCGGCATTTTCAACTAAACTTAAATTATTCAATGTTCGTAAACAAATTTAATGCAAACGTGACATCACAAGCAAATCGATCCTGTAGTTAAATTCTTGGTATGATCGAACAAATTTGTTAAATTCAATTTCGACAAAGTTTCGTTCTCAAGAATATGTGTAATGTTACTTGAATTTTCGCGAAGACAAAATGGCTAGATTTCAATCGCGACGGTTCGCTAACAATTTTACGCTGAATTTCAATTGGCCAAAAAGCGTTCCGCAACAATTCTTAAACAATATTACAAAATAGGATGGTTGGCGAGGTCATCATAAGACTACTTGCGCATAAGTAATGTCGCATCGATGTAACAGGATGATCAGTCTTGCCGATGAGTATTTTAACTCGTCAATACTTATAAAGAAAAATAGATATCAACGTTTTTATGTGGTTTCAAAGTTTTTTGAAACTAGGGAGAGATTCATGCAATAAACACTAAAATAGCACCCATAATTGTGGTTGTCCAAATTCATTGATGTCCAACAAAAATACCAACTTTATATTGCATAAAACTCGCCATAATATTTACAATTAATTCCTCAGGAAAATCAAAAAGTGATAGTTTCATTTTTTAGCCTGTAAATTTAAGGAGGATGGATACATACGATATGATAGGAAACAATTATAAACTTATACGACACAGAATGTTATTTTTGGGAATAAAGCGTGTAAAAAGTCACATTTGGTAGTAAGTTGTTATTTGTGGTCTTTGATTTAGCTAAGTTTACTGCTCATGTGTGACGACGGACGTATCCTGTTGACAGTGACATATACGACGGACGTATCCTGTTGACAGTGACATATACGACGGACGTATCCTGTTGACAGTGACATATACGACGGACGTATCCTGTTGACAGTGACATATACGACGGACGTATCCTGTTGACAGTGACATATACGACGGACGTATCCTGTTGACAGTGACATATACGACGGACGTATCCTGTTGACAGTGACATATACGACGGACGTATCCTGTTGACACTTATCGCCAGAATTTTGTTACAACACGTATGTATGCGGGCGAAAACATTTCTCAACTGCAAACGAGACCAACTATTTGCGGGGTAATAAATAATTATAAAAATATTCATATGTTAAAAAAATTGTTCTCAAAGGATGAGTCGAGGTCGTAAACCTACACCTTCAAAGGGTCCGCTAGTGGTCATCCACCGGCAATTCTATTTTAAAAAAGGAACTATTTCTGAACATTCGACCTCACAACAAACAGCTAAAACCTAAATTTTAAATTAAATAATGCGGGTAATGATGGCTAAAATTTACAAATTATCGCTCGCACCACCATACCAATTTGGTTAGAAATAAGTTAATGTTTTATAAATTGGAATTCCAAAATTATAATCTAAATAAGCTTTATATATAAATAAATAATATATTAACATACCTATTGTCATGATAAATAATAATAATAATAACAATAGCGAGGCAATAACACAAGAATAATTAATTTGTGCAATGGAAATTGTTTGAATTTAAACCTGAAACATCTCAAAATTGTGTAAAATGAGTTAGAATTGGGGGTCAGACTTATACGGACATAGTAGTACATACCATTTTCACACTTAGCCACCAAACTACATTCTAAGCTTTATTCATCTATTGTGTGTTTGTGTGTCATAGATGTTACCAAAATGCTTTTATGTTACTGACCTTGTTTCGAGTCGCCAAAATTAGACTTGTCACCTAACGAATGAGATTAACACCACACGCTTAGTTTGATATAATTGTATATTATAACTATAATCCGAACACTGAATAATTATTTTTACAAATTATAATATTAACAAGCAATTTAACAAGTATGTATACCAGTAGTGGTAGTAGGTTTGGATTTATTGCTGATCCAATTAACCCTTTCATGCCCGAGTGAATTTGTGTATCGCACCATGTTTGAAAAGCCCAAGCCTGCGCCAGGGATCGAGCCCGGAATGTACGGATGAAACTTGTGTACACAAACCACTGACCTATCTTGGAGCTGTTGCTCGGTTCCTTAAGAAACCTCACAACGTGAGCGAATAACAACGCACGTTCAAACGTTCGACATACGACAAACTCAGTAAACGCAACGACTCGCGATGTGCGTTGGATCCATTTGGACCTAATGGGCATGAAAGGATTAAAGCTGGATGATGATTTCATATGTAGTAGTGTTGCAGAAACTAAAGTCCTAGTATATACAAAAAAAGCTTTTAGAATAACTGGGAGAAAAAGAATTTCTAAAAGCTGTTTACGTATGAGACATAGAGTGCGTAGCTCTGATACAAGTACTATAGAGTAAAGTTGTAACTATGAATGAAAGAATTCTGCATTTTGTCAAGAAGTATACATAACATCAGCAACAACAAAGAAGTTTATTAACAAATATCTGGAAAATCAGCGTAACGATATCAAAGCCATCATTGCGAGCTCGAAACTTGGGCAATGGCTTACTGTTTTCTCGTGTACTGGTTACAAAATCTAATCACAAAATCAATGCATAAATAAGTTTTAAATAAAAGAGAAGTTAATATACCTAACTTCAAGCGAAAAGGAAGCAAGTCCACTTACATTCAGTGATAATATAGGGCGCAAAAGATTTATTTTTATTAAGGGAGTAAATAAAATTTCAAATATTTATTCAACAAGGTTTCTATTAAACTGTAAAAAAATGGCTCAACTCAAGCTAGTTTAAAAGCATTTTGAATTTTCTGCAGTCGGATGGTCCTACGAGAGTTGAATGCTATCGAGAGCTGATTTGAGGTGCACGCAAATGGCGTAGGTGTAGGTGTACCTATGTTTCACTACGTTCTGCAATCTCGATAGAGTTACTAGTTTATTACAGGCATCGATAGTTGTAACCGCAAAGCCATATTTATTACAGTTTGAATGAAACTTTGGTTTTATTAGTTTTCTTTCGTGACTACGCGTATTTGTGTTGTGGGAAATTTCGAAAAAGCTGTGACAACTATCAAGTTCATTATTAAGACTTTTGAAAACTAGAATGAGGTCGTGTTTTAAATGACGTAGTTTTAGAGGTTCAAACTTGAAGTACGTTTGTCGTTGTTTATGCGACATATCGAAGATAACAAGCCGGATGGCTAGCCTTCGGTGAAATACCGTTGCACTTTCTCCAACTTATCTATTTCGCGCAAATAACATGGTGACCAAACTTGGCTAGAATATTCCAATATTGGTCGTACATACGATAAATACGACAGTATTAATGACTCTTAGTCACAGTGAATGAAACAGTTAAACAACATATTGACTAGACGATATGCTCTTGCAGCGATGACATTGCAGTGCGTCTCAAATTTGAGGTCCTAGCTAATTATGACACCTAGGTCTTTCTTTACACGTGGAGGCACAGGTAATTCCATTCCCTTGCAAACCATATTGAAATTTGTGGTTGTTTTTGCCCAAGTGTAAAATATTCCAATTCGAGACTGAAATAGAAAATTGCCAGGATTTTGCCCATTGTTCCAGTGAGCTTAGTGCGTTTTGAAGATGAGTCGGAGCATTGTCATCGTTGCAGTTTGACGTATTAACATATAACTTAACGTCGTCTGCGAAAAGTTTATACTTCACAATTTAAGCAACATCATTTATATATCAGAAACAAAGTAGGCCTTAGGACGCTGCCTTGAAGCACTCCTGATAAAACTTTTTGTGGTTTTGAATAATGTATTATTCAATTTTACACTGAACGATGTTCCTCTGAGAAAAGCAGTACTCCAATTCAAAAGTGCGCCAGTAATGCCTATACATGAAATTTTGTGATGCAGTTTGACAAGCGTAACGGTATCAAACGCTTTTGCAAAATTAATTAATCAATGTACGCAATATCAACTGATTTTCCATTGTCTAATGCATTTGACCAATCGTTTACAGATTCAAGCAACTGAGTACACGTTGAATTCTTTGACACAAAACCATGTTGATTTGGATTAATTATATTACTGCAATATATATAATTATTAACAATGGACTCCTACAATTTTACAACAGTTAGAGAGTAATGATATAAGTCTATAATTTAATGCAAAAGATGAATCGCCTTTTTTGTATAATGGAACTATGTCAGCACATAGCCAGCTTCTTGGTAAACGGGCACTTACAAACGCTTGCTCGAAAATATCGGCAAGAGAGAAACAAAGCGAATCCCTAGCATTTTTAATAAAGTATTGTGTATAGCCGTCGAGAGAGTGGCTATGTTTTGATTTCAAACACCCCACAAATTTTTGCACAATTTGTGGAGAAAAGGTAACCCAAGCCAAGTTATTATCAGAAACAATAGTGGTTTGAACTGTTGGATACTGTTCGGCGTCATCAACAAAAACAGAAACAAAGGCGCTCGCCAAAATATCAGTGCGAGTTTTGTCGTCAGTAACGAATCCACCTTTTGATGCACGCAAAGCACCAATACTTGATTTGGAGTACAATCTGTATTTAACGTATCTAAAAACATCATTACGAGTACCACTGTTAATGACGTTTGTTTCGCGTGCACGTTTGAAACGAGCAATAGCCTTGGAGCATTTTAAACTAAGTTTATTGTAGACATCGAAATCTGAGGTTAATTTGCTTATCCTCCATAGCTTAAAGAGGGTACCTACAACTACCTTTTTTGGAGTATACATTTAGTTTAGGTGCGAATTGTTCAACAGCTTCGCTTCAAATCTGTGTAAAGGTATTCAACTTCTCCTCTACCATAAAGAAACTGTTCAAAACAATATCACAATTAACTAAAAACAAATAGTTATTTAGGCTTTGAAAATCAGTGTTCTTAAAATGGTAAACAAACATGGTTTGACTCGCTGTATTACTGTTAATGAATCCTGATATATAAAATTGAAAGGATACATGATCGGAAAGTTCTTCGCCTCTAGATATGCTGGACACATTCAATGGTGATGTTGTCAACACCAGATCAATGCAATTCCCCATTCGTGTGGGAAATGATACCATCTGATGTAAGCCTAATTCTTGAATGTTGTCCATGAAGCGAGTGTTAATAGAGGTTTTTGGCCAAGAATATTCTGTCCCGTTAATATCGGTGAAATTTAAATCTCCTAGTATATTAGCAGGACAGGTAAGCTCACACACATGTTTTATTTAGCTAAACGAACACGCCATATGCTCAGTGTCGCATTGCGGCGGCCTGTATACAGCTGCCACCCTATGTTTAGTAGGAGCAAAAATATCAAGCGCTATAATTTCCAGCGAGTCAAATTCGGGCTCTGAAATACTGACGACGGTATGCGTTATGTCTTTGCAAAGAAAGAAAGCTACTCCGCCACCCGTGCCTTAGATTCTGTCTTTACGATAAACTGTATAATTTCCACAGTCAAATAATGAAGTGGGGAATTCGTTACTAAACCATGTTTCACAAATAGCTAAAAGCTGGAATAGTTTGTTGTGCAAAATAGATTCAACCTCACGAATTTCGTTACACAGACTCCGGGCATTAGGAAACTTACACTCAATGCTACTATTACAAAATAAATGCGTATTTAACCTCTGCTCAGATTACTTATAATGTAACTTTATCATTATGCGTAGTATATTTATAATCCACATTGCAACGCTTTCCACCGACAAGTCTACCATTAGAGAAAGTGCAGACTTTATAAAGAACTAATTTTTCATCGACAACGACGAACTTTTCCAGGTTGTTCGGGTTTTTGACAGCGTTCATGTTCAGCTCATATGCTTTGCGCTTAGCGGCAGAATGTTGATTTCTCTCCTCTGTCGACATTGACCGGCGAATGTAGATAGCTTTGTACTTAGACATCTCTTTTAAACACGGCGCTTGCTGTAGGACCGAACGCGCTACCGTAGCAGCTCAAAAACGAACTTTAACCAGGCGCGGAGCTGTAGATCGTTCGTTACGATCATTGTTGTGTTTTGTAGTGTTCGGCAGTTTCATGCGAAATACATATTCAACCTCCGCTGATGGGTCGAGACGATGGCAAATTTCGGAAGCTATCTGAAGATCCTTCCCGCTTACAGGAACTCCGAAAAACACGAGGCAATGATGATGCTTGGCTCCATCATCAGTGGAAGCTTCATGCACTTGGTTTACAGTGTTTTTTTGCGGCAGCCGAAGCGTACGACTTTGGTATGGAATGCGTATGAGTGTCTTGGTTGGTTGTTGCCTTATCGTCGGTTGCTTGAGAAGTAGCAATGTTGGCGAGCGACTGTGTTAGCGCTTCCAGCTAACGCTCTATTCTTTCGAGACGGTCATCGCTGGGTTGGACCGGAGTTGGCGGCACTCCATTCAATTTAGCATTACGTAGCTTTCTGGCAAGCTGGAGACACGATGAGGATGTATTGGCCCTCTGTTATAGCCTTAAGTGATTTGTTATTTCAGACTGACGAACACGCAAAATAAATCCATCCAGCGCACAGGCCGCGCTCGAAACAGTTTTAAACCTCAATCTTTGTTGCATATGACACAATTCGATCACCTGGATACATTTAGCGATGGTTGGATTGACTGGCGTGGATTGGTTGCCTTCGCCATTTTTTGCTTCTAGTATAAGATAGTCGAAAAATGAAATAGATACTAGTTTATACAATTATTATCTGGTGTAACGCACCAGTACGTCTATTCTTTCTTTATTCTTCCTCCAGAAACTGAATGCAATTGGGTTGAAACCAAATCCTTAGGGAGGTTAAGGCGGTGAGCCGTTGGTGGGATTGGGGATGTGGGCGGAGCCTCGGGGAGTGCGGAGTATCAGGGAGTAGGCTCCTTCACTGTAAGACCATGTATGGTCATGGACAGAAGCAATGAGGTGGTGGCCATGCTTCGATATGAAACTTCTGCGAAGAGTTGTAAATCAAGCCGAGGGACCCATCGGTGGGTAAAATTTTTAAAAATCATTTATTGGGGAACGTCGTGATTGCGTTGTACTAAAGACTAATTTATAACGTTTTGATTTAAAAAACAAAACCAGAGAGTAAAAAGTTTTATACGAAACTTAGTTATGTATGACAAAGACTAATCGAAAAATTTGTACTTCTCGTTGTCTTTAGAGGAAGCTCCGCTCACTACGCTCTTTTGGTTTCAATTATGCTCCTGCAGCACTTGTTTTGAAACAACTTCTGGCAAAGTTAGGTGATATTTAGGCCACATCGACAATTCGAGACTTGATTAGCTATTAACACATGTTCAGTGAATTTTACTAATCAGATATGGTACAGGTCTTTATTAAAATTTATATAAAGCGAAAGGCTGCATAAATTATACAAAGGCCAATTCGACGGTTGTACTTTTTGTTGGTGCATCTTTCCACAGCTCGTTAGCTTACCATTATATTCAAATTTTAACAAAAAATAAGTAACAACAGTTCGGAGACAATGAATATGTAGCCGTGGCATTGCAGGAAGCGATGTCACGCCAACTATTAATTCGCAATCTACTGCTGCGTTAGCTTCAGCTTCACACATACACGATGATTAGCTCGTGGTTTAGTGCTAGCGCGCTAGTCTTGCAAGCTAGAGGCGAGGGTCCGAATCCCGGCTGGTCCAATGAATGATCGCTCGTGGATCTTTTCAATTGGTGAACCCGACGTGATCCCCTGCACGGAGTTTATTCACACAGATAGACCTCAACGCATGCTCGCTCCGCGACTCCGCAAGATAGTAATGTAGCATCTCACTACGCTAGCGTATATAGCGTAGCTGAACATGCTGTGATCGGGACCTGTGGTATAGTGGTGGCGCGCTATTGTTGCAAGCTAGATGCCCGGGTTCGTATCCTGGCTAGTCCAACGAATGATCGCTGGTGGATTATTTCACATCTGTGTGTCTCCTGTGCATTGTAATTACCTACTGCGAAGGGGACAACAGCATTGATCATAAAGCTAAAATACATCACTATAAACTATTTCTGTTCCAATAACATTGAATAGTTGTAGGATGTATATTTAGCTTCGACTTGAGCATAACAAATTCTAAAAATAAACTGCTAATTGCGCACTACTAATCTGTTCATGTATAGTAAATATTTATTAAAAAACGAAAACAATCTTAAGTTTATTCCGACAATGTTAATATTAAACAAGATGTGCTGACATGAATTAAACATGACACTTCCGTTGTGTGCAGCAACATGCCGCAGTATGCTACAAAAAGTAAGCGAAAATCATCATTATTAAAGTTTTAACAACGTGAAAACGGAACACAAGACACAAAAACCTTTTTTGACATATAATTTTAGTGATAAAATACCGTATTTACAATTTATAATATTTACTTTTTAAATAGCAAAACAATGAAATTTATTCAATGTAATACATTTTAAGACTCTCTTAAACAACATCATATATATAGGTGTTTCTTGCTTTTTTGTGTGTGAGCAAGAATTATGATTTTGACAGCAAAACAGGAAAGAAAGAATTATACGACCACACTGCATTTTGCTATAACATAAAAGAAGTAATCAATAATTTCGCGGGTACAACAATTAGTCATAGATGTTCATATAATGGAATTATTGGCGCTCCTTCGATTGGGGGAAACTCAGAAAATGATGGAATCAACAATTTTTCTACTTCTGTGACCATATTGGACCCAAATTAGTGCAAAACGAAAAAAAATTTTCTCCACTCCCAGCCACCTCCATTTTTCTCCAGACCACACACACCGAAGTGCGTGGATTGGCACCCAAAAACTTTTTTCTTCGATTTCCATTTTAGTCGGCCCTGACCTATTTTAGAAGTCGTACATTTCAAATATAACGTTAGTTTTATTATCCGGCCATCCACTCAGCCTAAGCCTAAGCTTAAGCCTCAGCCTAAGCTAAGTCGAGGGGCTGCCGCCCCCGAACCCCCGCTACTAACCCGCTGTGCTGGCCAAGGTCACAGAGCCCCTCCAGGCATGGCCACGGTGCCTCCCCGCCTGCGTCTGGCGGTACCGTTGTTTTGATATTAAACACAAACATATTGACCTTTGAGGCAAAAACCTGCAATCTTCGCAGTTGCACCTCTATTTCTGTAGTTCTCGATTGCACTTTCAGTATTCTTACGTTTAACTTAAGGCTTTTATATCCATCTTATTCTTTGGTCATATTGGTTCAGAAATCATTACGTATGTAACATGCCTGGAGGTAGACCTTCCAACACTCGTTACACCATTATTCCGCCTGATCAAATCATTCCCCGTCAAAATATACATCTTACCATTAAATATAACACCATTGTACGCCGAACAATAGACTATGACCAAACACTATCCCTACTAACAGAACTGAGGCTAATTGCCAATACTAAGACGTGCGTCTGCGGCCAACCCTGCCATCTAGCTCCGCGCAATGATGTCTCACGACACGATAACTATGAGTGGCGTTGCAGTGACTACAAAAACTGCAAACACAAATATTCAATCCGCCATAATTCATTTTTTCAACCACTATCATACTCTTAAAAAATAATCCCAATATTCGGGTACCTAGACAATCTGCCGAGCAAATTTATAATTAAGACGGGATGCGACCGCCCAAATTGGAATCTGTAGGGACATTGGTAAGATCCGTGTTACTGTCAAAATTTAATGTCGGTGAACTGAATCGATGTCGAGATCGACGAATCCATGTTCTTTCGAAGATATTGCGGATTATTATTTTAGGGATAGTATGATAGTGTTTGTAAAAAATGAATTATTGGGGCGGATTGAATATTTGTGTTTGCAGTTTTTGTAGTCACTCACGCCACCATAGTTATTGTGTCGTCACATCATTGCGCGGAGCTAGATGGCAGGGTTTGCCGGATCGCACGTCTTAGTATTTGGATTAGCCTCAGTTCTGTTAGTAGGGATAGTGTTTGGTCATTGTTATTGTTCGGCGTACAATGGTGTTATATTTAATGGTAAGATGTATATTTTGACGGGGAATGATTTGATCAGGCGAGTATGGTGTACGAGTGTTGGAAGGCTACCTCCAGGCATGTTACATACGTAATGATTTCTGAACCATATGTACTAAAGAATAAGATGGATAAAAGCCTTAAGTTAAACGTAAGAATACTGAAAGTGCATCGAGAATAGATAGATAGGTGACTGCGAAGATTGCAGGTTTTTGCCTCAAAGGTCAATATGTTTGTGTTTAATATCAAACAGCGTTCCAGACGCAGGCGGGAGGCACTGTGGCATGCCTGGAGGGGCTCTGTGACCTTGCCAGCACAGCGGGTTAGTAGCGGGGGTCGGTGACCCCTCCTTAGCTTAGGCTGAGGCTTAAGCTTAGGCTTAGGCTAGTGAATTGCATAATAAAACTAACGTTATATTTGAAATGTACTACTTCATAGGTCAGGCACTAAAATGGAAATCGAAGAAAAAAGTTTTGGGTGCCAATCCAGACGCACTTCGTGTGTGTGGTTGGAGAAAAATGGAGGTGGCTGGAGTGGAGAAAATTTTTTTTCGTTTTGCACTAATTTGGGTCCAATATGGTCACAGAAGTAGTAAAATTGTTGATTCCATCATTTTCTGAGTTTCCCCAATCGAAGGAGCGCCAATAATTCCATTATATGCACTTGACTAGATTGTTGTACCCGCGAAATTATTGATTACTTCTTTTATGTTATAGCAAAATGCAGTGTGGTCGTATAATTCTTTCTTTCCTGTTTTGCTGTCAAAATCATAATTCTTGCTCACACACAAAAAAGCAAGAAACACCTATATATATGATGTTGTTTAAGAGAGTCTTAAAATGTATTACATTGAATAAATTTCATTGTTTTGCTATTTAAAAAGTAAATATTATAAATTGTAAATACGGTATTTTATCACTAAAATTATATGTCAAAAAAGGTTTTTGTGTCTTGTGTTCCGTTTTCACGTTGTTAAAACTTTAATAATGATGAGTTTCGCTTACTTTTTGTAGCATATCGCATGTTGCTGCACAACGGAAGTGTCATGTTTAATTCATGTCAGCACATCTTGTTTAATATTAACATTGTCGGAATAAACTTAAGATTGTTTTCGTTTTTTAATAAATATTTACTATACATGAACAGATTAGTAGTGCGCAATTAGCAGTTTATTTTTAGAATTTGTTATGCTCAAGCGAAGTGAAATATACATCTACAACTATTCATGTTATTGGAACAGAAATAGTTTATAGTGATGTATTTTAGCTTTATGATCACGCTGTTGTCCCCTTCGCAGAGGAATTACAATGCACAGGAGACACACAGATGTGAAATAATCCACCAGCGATCATTCGTTGGACTAGCAGGATACTACCCGGGCATTTACTTGCAACAATAGCGCGCCACTATCCACAGTCCCGACACAGCATGTTCAGCTACGCTATATACGCTAACGTAGTGAGATGCTACAGTACTATCTTTTAGAGTCGCGGAGCGAGCATGCGTTGAGGTCTATCTGTGTGAATAAACTCAGTGCAGGGGATCACGTCGGGTTCACCAATTGAAAAATCCACGAGCGATCATTCATTGGACCCAGCCGGATTCGGACCCTCGCCTTAGCTTGCAAGACTAGCGCGCTAGCACTAAACCACGAGCTAATCATCGTGTATGTGTGAAGCTGAAGCTAACGCAGCAGTAGATTGCGAATTAATAGTTGGCGTGACATCGCTTCCTGCAATGCCACGCTACATATTCATTATCTCCGAACTGTTGTTACTTATTTTTTGTAAAATTTGAATATAATGGTTAGCTAAGCGAGCTGTGGAAAAAGATGCACCAACCAAAATACAACCGTCGAATTGGCCTTTGTATAATTTATGCAGCCTTTCGCTTTATATAAATTTTAATAAAGACCTCTCCCATATCTGATTAGTTAAAATTCAACTGAACATGTGTTAATAGCTAATCAAGTCTCGAATTGTCGATGTGGCCTAAATATCACCTAACTTTGCCAGAAGTTGTTTCAAAACAAGTGCTGCAGGAGCATAATTGAAACTAAAAGAGCGTAGTGAGCGGAGCTTCCTCTAAAGAAACTAGAAGTACAAATTTTTAATTAGTCTTTGTCATACATAACTAAGTTTCATATAAAAACTTTTTACTCTCTGGTTTTGTTTTTTAAATTAAAAACGTTATAAATTCGTCTTTAGTACAACGCAATCACGACGTTCCCCATAAATGATTTTTAAAACCCACCGATGGGTCCCTCGGCTTGATTTTCAACTCTTCGCAGAAGTTTCATATCGAAGCATGGCCACCACCTCATTGCTTCTGTCCATGACCATAGATGGCTCTTCAGTGAAGGAGCCTACTCCCTGATACTCCGCACTCCCCGAGGCTCCACCCACACAATCCCACCAACGGCTCACCGCCTTAACCTCCCTAAGGTTTTAACCCAATTGCATTTTGGAGGAAGAATAAAAAAAGAATAGACGCACTGGTGCGTTACACCAGATAATAATTTTATAAACTATTATCTATTTCATTTTTCGACTATCGTCTACAGAAGAAAAAATGGCAAAGGTAACCAATCCACACCAGTCAATCCAACCATCGCTAAATGTCTCCAGATTATCGAATTGCGTCATATGCAACAAAGATGGAGGCCAATACTATTTCGAGTGCGGCCTTTGCGCTGGATGGATTCATTTTGCGTGTTCGTCAGTCTGAAATAACAAATCGCTTAAGGCTGTAACAGAAGGTGAATACATCCTCGTCGTGTGTTCAGCCTGCCAGAAATTTGCTCGAAACCGACGTAATGCTAAATTGAATAGAGCGCCTTCAACTTCGGTCCAATCCAGTGATGACCGTCTCGAAAAAATAGAGCGTCAGCTGGAAACGCTAGCACAGTTGCTCGCGAATATTGTTACTTCTCGAGCAACCGATGATAAGGCAACATACAGCCAAGACACTCATACGCATTCCATGTCAAAATCGTACGCTTCGGCTGCCGCAAAAAACACTGTAAACCAAATGCATTAAGCTTCCAGTGATGATGGCGCCAATTATCAACATTACCTCGTATTTTCCGGAGTTACTCAAAGCGGAAAAGATCTCTAGATAGTTTCCTAAATTTGCCGTCGTCTCGACCCATCAGCGGAGGTTGAATATATATTTCGCATGGGACTGCTGAAGACTTCAAAACGCAACACAATGATCGTAACCAACGTTTCACAGCTCCACGACTGCTGAAAGTTCGTTTTCGAGCTTCTACGGTAGTGCGTTCGCTCCTTGAGCAAGCGCCATGTTTAAAAGAGATGCCTGAGTACAAAGGACATTCGCCGGTTAATGTCGACAGAGGAAAGAAATCAACTTTCTGCCGCTAGGCGCAATGCATATGAGCTGAAAATGAACGCTGGAAAAAACCCGAACCGTGAAAAGTTCGTTGTTGTGAATGAAAAACTAGTTCTTTATAAAGATTGCACTTTAAGCGTTGCAATGTGGATTATGAATATATTACGCATAATGGAAAAGTTCAATTGCATTTAAACTAAAGCAGGGGTAAATATGCATTTATATTGTAATAGTCACATTGAGTGCAAGTTTTTTAATGCCCGGAGTCTGTGTAACAAAATTCCTAAGCTTGAATCTATTTTGCACAGCAAGCTACTCCAGCTTTTAGCTATTTATTAAACATGGCTTAGTAACGAATTCCCCACTTCATTATTTGACAGTGGAAATTATACAGTTTATCGTAAAGACAGATTCGAAGGCAGACTTGGCGGAGTAGCTTTCTTCGTTTGCAAAGACATAACGCATACCGTCGTCAGTATTTAAGAGCCAGAATGTGACTCGCTAGAAATTATAGCGCTTGATATTTGTGTTCCTACTAAACATATGGTGTCATGTGTATACAGGAAGCAGCAATGCGACGTTGCGCATATGGCGTGTTTGTGTAGCTACTTAAAACGTGCGTGTGAGGTTACCTGTCCTGTTACTATACTAGGTGATTTTAATTTACCCGATGTTAACTGGACAGAATATTCTTGGCCAAAAACTTTTATTAACACTCACTTCATGGACAACATTCAAGAATAAGGCTTACATCAGATGGTATCATTTCCCACACGAACGGGCAATTGCATTGATCTGATGTTGACAACATCACCATTGAATGTGTCAAGCATAACTAGAGGTGAAGAACTTTCCGATCATGCATCGGTTCATTTTCATCTATCAGGATTTATTAACAGTGATACAGCGAGTCAGCCTACGTTTGTTTACAATCTTAAGAACAGTGATTTTTAAAGCCTAAATAACTATTCGTTTTAAGTTAATTGGGATATTGTTTTGAACAGTTTATTTACGGTAGAAGAGCAGTGGAATATCTTTACACTGATTTTAAACGAAGCTGTTGAACAATTCACGCTCCAGATAAGGTAGTTTTAGATACCCTCTTTTTATTATGAAGCTGCTCAAACGAAAAGCAAAGCTATGGAGGATAAGCGAATTAACCTCAAATTTCGATGACTACAACAAACTTAGTTTAAAATGCTCAAAGGCTCGTTTCAAGCTTGCCAGTGAAACAAACGTTATTAACAGTGGGGATCGTAATGATGTTTTAGATAAGTTAAAAACAGATTGTACTCCAAATCAGGTGTTGGTGCTTTGCGTGCATCAATAGTGGATTAGTTACTGACGACAAAACTCGCACTGATATTTTGGCGAGCGCTTTTGCTTCAGTTTTTGTTGGTGATGCCGAACAGTATCCCACAGTTCAAACCACTATTGTTTCTGATAATAACTTGGCTTGGGTTACCTTTTCTCCACAAATTGTGCATGAATTATGGGGTGTCGGAAATCAAAACATAGCCACTCTCCCGACTGCTATACACAATATTTTCTTCAAAATGCCATGGATTGGCTTTGTTTCACTCTTGCCCATATTTTCGAACAATTTTTTCTAAATACCTGCTTACCAAAGAGCTGGCTATGTGCTGACATTGTTCCATTATACAAAATACGCGATTCATATCTTGCATTAAATCATACACCTATATCATTACTTTCTAACTGATGTAAAATTATGGAGTGTATTGTTAATAATCGTATACAGTCTTATCTGCGTTGCAATCATATATCTAATTAATCCAAACCAATATGGCTTTGTGTCAAAGAAATCAACATGTACTCAGCTGCTTGAATCTATAAACGATTCGTCGAATGCATTAGACAAAGGAAAATTAGTTGATATTGCGTACATTGATTTTGCAAAAGCGTTTGATACCGTTTTACATGTCAAACTGCATCATAAAAGTTCATGTATAGGCATTACTGGAGCACTTTTGAATTGGATTACTGCTTTTCTCAGTCAAAGATCGTTCAGAGTTAAATTGAATAATACATATTCAAACCCACAAAAAGTTCTATCAGAAATGCCTCAAGGCAGCGTGCTAGGGTATACTTTGTTTCTGATATATAAATGATGTTGCTTGTTGCTTAAATAATGTCAAGTACAAAGTTTTTGTAGACGACGTTAAGTTATATGTTAATACGTCAAACTGCAACTATGACAATGCTCCGACTCATCTGCAAAACGCACTAAGCTCACTGGAACAATGGGCAAAATCCTGGCAATTTTCTTTTCAGTCTCGAATTGGAATATTTTACACTTGGGCAAAAACAACCACAAATTTCAATATGGTTTGCAAGGGAATGGAATTACCTGTGCCTCCACGTGTAAAGAAAGACCTAGGTGTCATAATTAGCTAGGACCTCAAATTTGGAGACGCACTGCAATGTCATCGCTGCAAGAGCATATCGTCTAGTCAATATGTTGTTTAACTGTTTCATTCACTGTGACTAAGAGTCATTAATACTGTCGTATTTATCGTATGTACGACCAATATTGGAATATTCTAGCCAAGTTTGGTCACCATGTTATTTGCGCGAAATAGATAAGTTGGAGAAAGTGCAACGGTATTTCACCGAAGGCTAGCCATCCGGCTTGTTATCTTCGATATGTCGCATAAACAACGACAAACGTACTTCAAGTTTGAACCTCTAAAACTACGTCATTTAAAACACGACCTCATTCTAGTTTTCAAAAGTCTTAATAATGAACTTGATAGTTGTCACAGCTTTTTCGAAATTTCCCACAACACAAATACGCGTAGTCACGAAAGAAAACTAATAAAACCAAAGTTTCATTCAAACTGTAATAAATATGGCTTTGCGGTTACAACTATCGATGCCTGTAATAAACTAGTAACTCTATCGAGATTGCAGAACGTAGTGAAACATAGGTACACCTACACCTACGCCATTTGCGTGCACCTCAAATCAGCTCTCGATAGCATTGAACTCTTGTAGGACCATCCGACTGCAGAAAATTCAAAATGCTTTTAAACTAGCTTGAGTTGAGCCATTTTTTTACAGTTTAATAGAAACCTTGTTGAATAAATATTTGAAATTTATTTACTCCCTTAATAAAAATAAATCTTTTGCGCCCTATATTATCACTGAATGTAAGTGGACTTGCTTCCTTTTCGCTTGAAGTTAGGTATATTAACTTCTCTTTTATTTAAAACTTATTTATGCATTGATTTTGTGATTAGATTTTGTAACCAGTACACGAGAAAACAGTAAGCCATTGCCCAAGTTTCGAGCTCGCAATGATGGCTTTGATATCGTTACGCTGATTTTCCAGATATTTGTTAATAAACTTCTTTGTTGTTGCTGATGTTATGTATACTTCTTGACAAAATGCAGAATTCTTTCATTCATAGTTACAACTTTACTCTATAGTACTTGTATCAGAGCTACGCACTCTATGTCTCATACGTAAACAGCTTTTAGAAATTCTTTTTCTCCCAGTTATTCTAAAAGCTTTTTTTGTATATACTAGGACTTTAGTTTCTGCAACACTACTACATATGAAATCATCATCCAGCTTTAATCCTTTCATGCCCATTAGGTCCAAATGGATCCAACGCACATCGCGAGTCGTTGCGTTTACTGAGTTTGTCATATGTCGAACGTTTGAACGTGCGTTATTATTCGCTCACGTTGTGAGGTTTCTTAAGTAACCGAGCAACAGCTCCAAGATAGGTCAGTGGTTTGTGTACACAAGTTTGACCCGTACATTCCGGGCTCGATCCCTGGCGCAGGCTTGGGCTTTTCAAACATGGTGCGATACACAAATTCACTCGGGCATGAAAGGGTTAATTGGATCAGCAATAAATCCAAACCTACTACCACTACTGGTATACATACTTGTTAAATTGCTTGTTAATATTATAATTTGTAAAAATAATTATTCAGTGTTCGGATTATAGTTATAATATACAATTATATCAAACTAAGCGTGTGGTGTTAATCTCATTCGTTAGGTGACAAGTCTAATTTTGGCGACTCGAAACAAGGTCAGTAACATAAAAGCATTTTGGTAACATCTATGACACACAAACACACAATAGATGAATAAAGCTTAGAATGTAGTTTGGTGGCTAAGTGTGAAAATGGTATGTACTACTATGTCCGTATAAGTCTGACCCCCAAATTATTAACTCATTTTACACAATTTTGAGATGTTTAGGGTTTAAATTCAAACAATTTTCATTGCACAAATTAATTATTCTTGTGTTATTGCCTAGCTATTGTTATTATTATTATTATTTATCATGACAATAGGTATGTTAATATATTATTTATTTATATATAAAGCTTATTTAGATTATCATTTTGTTGGAATTAAATTATAAACATTAAGTTATTTTCTTAACCAAATTGGTATGGTGGTGCGAGCGATAATTTGTAAATTTTAGCCATCATTACCCGCTCACCTATCACGCCTGGCATGTCTGAAGGACAGGAATCTGAGAACGGTATATTTCGGTAATGGCCTCAGTAATGCTCATTGCGTTTAACACCCGGGCAACTAATTCCAGCAAACCCTCAAGGTGTCTCACCATGCTACTGCTGACATGGATCCCGGCCATAGTGTGCAAGAACGGAGATGCGAACCCTAACAGCCCGGACACAACGGCAGCGTCCCGCTCCAGTGGGGCCGTTCCAGCTACCCTGATCATGAGCAACTGGTGGGCGTGGCATATCCGCTCCGACACAGCTATAACTCTTCGGTAAAATAAGGCCCTAGCGAGTACTTGTTCTCTACCTGGGCGTAGCCGAGGGGGTATGAATGAATAGCGCGGCACCTTCCCCGGTCCCAAGGTTATTATCGTAGGTGCGAATTCGGAGTCCGGTCCCAATAGTATTAATCGTTCCTCGTTGGGCAATCCCTGCAGAGTTAAAGGCTCTACCTTTTCTTCAGTAGAGCTCTTGGAAAATATCTTCCTCAGCGCGAGATCAAGATTGTGTTGTGTATTAGTTGGCGTGCTTAGTGGATGCGTGGCCTGTTCAGGTGGCTCTATCGGATCGTCATTAAGTTCTGTGGTGGGGTTTGCGTCCAGGAGGTTCCAAAACGGCCTAATTCGCAATGATCTAGGCGTAGCCAGTGTTTGTTCAATTATGTCCATCAGGTTGACCGGCAATCCGGTCGTTCCATATCCAATTTCTTTCACTACGTCCTTACTTAAGTAGCAGGTCACTATCTCTGGTTGTGTTACCGTTCGTTCCGTAATTCGGTTGCTTGCTCGGTCGTTTAGGTTCAATTCGGGTAACATAGGTGTCCCAATCGTAATATTCGAGCGGCCGCTAGTGGTTATTGGCTCCCTCGGTTCAGTATTAGGTTCTACTTGCTCCTTTGGTTCCAGCATCTCGTCATTATCATTTAGAATCAGGCGCATTGGTGCTCGACTACCATGATCAGCTATGTCAGAAATAATTTCGGCACTCGGCTCAGCTTTGTCTCCATGTGGCTCGGAACCCGTTTCACTCACAAGCAGCACAGCCTCTCCTCCTGGTTCTACACACACGCTGGAGGCATCGGTTCCGGCCGACTCGCATTCGAACGCACACATGCTCACCTGCCGGTTGGATCGACTATACCACGACAGACTCAAACCGCAGTCTCCGACCTGGTCAGACCCACGGCCCCTACACTTAGGGATCGGGCTCTACACGAGTTTGATCCTACATATAAATTACAATTTTGAACGGAGCTCGGGCCATCGGGACGGCTCGCTTCCCAACGCCTCCCTTCTCCTGGCCAGTGTCCTCTACGGTCTTCCCCGGCCTCTAAAAGAATCTGGGGTACACATACGCTTTCGAATTTTGAACGGAGTTAGGACAATCGGGCTGGCCCGTTTCCCGAAGGTCTCCATCGCACCTGACCAGTGTCCTTTACAGTCTTCCCCGGTCGGTTGAAACGCTACAAAGGCCTCACACGGCCGCCCTAAATTGGTGGGAGCCAGTTAGTATCGGATGCATCCACTAGGTTCCTTGGTTCATTTAGTTCCCTTGGTTCTCGGTTTCCTTCCGCTAGGTTGCTTGGTACTCCATTCCATCCGCTAGGTTCCGCTAGGTTAAGTTCCACTAGGTTCTCGGTATCCGCAAGTCCATTAGGTTCCATTGAGTTCGCTAGCTCCTCCGCAGGTTTTCCTGGTTCAGCTTCACATACATAATTTTGAATAAGACTATAGAAAGTCGCTTCCCCAGGTTGTTCCGTGCCGGCGTTAGAGCCATTACCAGACACGCGACCCCTATTAATCGGCCCCCGAAGTCCGAACGGCGTCTCTCTAGGTTCCATTCCATTAGGTTCTCCATCCATTAGGTTCTTAGGTTCCATCCGATGTGCAGCCGCCTGAGATGGGTTACACGTGCCAGCGTTTGGGTCATTGCTTGACACGGATGCCCTATTAATCGGCCCCCGAAGTCCGAACGGCCACCTCCCATATTTCTCACTCGGCACATCAGGATCATTAGGTTCCATTAGGTTCTCGGTTCCTCCTCCCCTCTCACTCCTCTGCTCGGTATCTCGGTTTCCATCACTTCGCGCTGACTCCATTTTGGGATATACATATAAATCGGTCGGCCGACCTTTACTCACAGGGTCGCGAGTCACACCCTGTGCACCAAGGGTCGGAGACAGTGAAACCGAGCGCCGTTCAGTTTTATAGTTTGCTTGTTGCTTATCACGCCCTACTTCTACTGCGTTAGTCAGTTCGCTGTCAATTGCGTTGTACTCTCCATTGTCGCCCCACGACCTGGTCGCTTGCGGCAATACTCCTGCTGGTGTTCGGTTCGTTTGCAACAAGTTCAGTTGATATGGTGTTGGTTCGGGTTCAAATTCGCACTGACATTCGTCTTCCACTTCACTATTTGGGTCCTCCGGTGCGTATTTTGCGCTGTCTCTCGTGATCATTGCGTTAATTTGTGCCGATCGGGCACTCAAACCTGCTCCCGCGCGTTCCTCCAAGGTTGACATTTCGTGTCGCATGACGTCTAAACGGTGCGCGAGCTCGGGGTCAGCTGCTCGAGTTACTGACATAACTCCTGCGTTGCGGCGGCCAGATTGGTCATTTTGACTCATAGGTGCCTGTGCAGGCCTGGCTCGAGGGGCTGCCCCTGCTTGATTGGCGTTGTTCCAGCCGTTACTAGGTGTACGCGGGCGGAATGGTGCTGCTTCAGCTGACAATTGTTGTGGTGGGCCTGTATAACGCGAACTTGGTGGGTGATTATAGTTGTTGTGCCAATTGCTAGGTCCGTTAGTATCGCGGCCACGCGATCGGTTATAGTATTCAGTTCGGCCATAGTTTCCGTATGCATTTGGAGCAGGTTCAGGGCGGTAATATCCTTGCTGCCCGTACCCTACAGGTCCTCGCTGTTGATTCCATTCATCGCGTCGCGAGGATCGGCCTGGTCCTCGGTGCTCAATTACTCGGTAGCGGGGGCGGTTGCTATACTGCGGGGGTGCGCCAGGATAACCGTTAGTAGGTGCGGGTGTATTCTGCATGTAGCCTGGGGCTGCGCGTGTTGACAAGCGGGTGTATTCATTTAGGAGTGGGTCGTACACGTCGGTTCGATAGTACGGGCATTCCCGTGCAAAATGTCCTATGAAACCACACCGAAAGCACTGATTACCTATAGGTGCCGCTGGAATAGCGTTAGCGCCGGCTGCCGGGGTCACACTATTCTGCATCATCGCGTTCAGTTGGTGCTGTTCAGTGCGTTTATCTAGCAGGTCAATAAGCCGAGCGATCGTGGCGTCGCTACTGGCTGCAGTGCGTTTGTTCTCGTCTAAAGCTTCGCGGATTTGGTCTACCAGTTGGGTATTCTCGCCTCCTTGTGACATGCAGTTTACTGTTTTGGACCGGCTGCTTTTGCGAACCGGTATCCCTATGACCTCTTTCTGAGAAGCTAAGATGGCGTCCTCCTTATATTTGAGTTTGTCCATCATGTGCTTAAAAGACGGGTATGTCTTTCCTATTACTCCAGACTTTAATTCCCGTCGTAGTCCTTGTCGGAGGAATTTTTGTAATAGGGCGTCGCGTTGCCCTCCCTCGACCTCCGGGAACGCTTTGTCCACGAGATTTTGCAAGTCGAGTCCGTACAGTGCAACTGATTCACGTTCCCCTTGCACTCGCATGCGTAGCGTTATCAAAGCGTCCTCGTCCCGCTGCGATGATGAGTACATGAAGCCCATGTTGTAGCAAAGGGCTTCATAAGTTTGCTTTTGACAGTCGGGGAAGCTTTCGTATATTTTGAGGGCTTCCCCTTTTAGTACAGTGGGAAAGCAGATCAGTTTCTGGTCTAGAGTCCACCCGTTTGCGTCGGTGAGGTTGTCGTAAGTAGCCAGCCAAGCTTCAAAGCCTTGTCCGTCGGCCCCTGTAAATGGTGGGATGTCCCGCACCTGAATGATGGGACCCGTCGTCGTTCGTTGCGTCAACTGCTGCAGAATTGCAACTAGAGGGTCTCCCGAAGCGACTAGATTCAGCCAATTAGTACTACCAGCCGTAGTGGCAGTGCCACTTCCTATGTTACTCGGTCCCGCTGCGCCACTTATTGGCGTTCTATTCGCGCTCGCTGGCACTGACATTTTGATTCCGAGTTTGTTTATCACGTCCTATTTGTATTAAGTTTGTGTGGCGTCCGTGGTGCTAGTCTGACGTGGGTACGGATGATATAATATATACTCTGCTATATGTGTTTACTTTACCGCGGAATCTTCTACTGTTGAGCAAAATTTCAGTTCACTCGGATACTCGTGCACTTACTCCTTAGGTATGTACCTGATTGTGTAAAATTTTGACAGTCACTTTGAAAGTTTATTCTTTATTATACTTATCACGTGTAACCGGTATAATTATCCTCGATCCAATGTTCGTTTGTTGCACCGAAATGTCTGAATCAAAGAGGCCCTGTGCGGTGTTAGCTCAAAAAGACGGAATTTGCTCGGCTGCAAAATTTCACGCTATTAAGAAGGTCATGCGGAAGTTCTATGCAGCGATAGAACGACGTGAGTCGTGTCAACTCAGCAGTTATTTCCTCAGAGTACTTTAACGTTCGCACAACGAACAACAAGGCCCTACCTAAGTCTCGGTTTGGAGGTACGTGCAAGCAGACTGAATCAGACTCAAACCCAGTACTAGTCTAACCGCACTTATTCACTTATCGTCTATACAATATAACGCTATGAATAACCCAAACATATTCTATATGCAATAAAAATAAAACACCATGATATAAACGAGTTCATTCATATACATACACTGACCCTTTATCAATAGAGGCTTTATTCTACCAACGTTCAATTGTCCTTGATCTGTTGACACTCGGCACACGACTCGCGTCGACCCAGTAAGAACCAAACGCTGAAGTAATATTTGCGGTCTGCGAATGCAATGTCCCGACGATTGCCAATAGCCGACACAGCAGGCGATGCTAGTAATTGTTATTTACCAACCGACGAAGGGCCTTGTCGTTGTTTTGATCCGGACGGCAGTCCAGCGACTAATGTTCCGTGTAGTACCGGAGCGATTAGTTGGAGTAATCAAGGCAGAATTGAATCGCCGCAGAATCGCGTAAAATCAATAGTCTAATCGATCTGATATGGCGACGAGTCTCGCAAATTCACCCAGCAGGTACACTGTTCGTCCAAATCCGGCGTCGGCAATGAAATAAATGTCAATCTGGCGGCAAATAGGTTCGGAAGATGAAATCAGCGTTATTAGTGGCAATAACTAAGCGAATTAGATAGATGACCTCGAACTGAAAGCCTGAAATATTGACCAACGCCAGTAATAACTGTTACATTTTAGGGTCCGCGCGACCCGGGCACCGAGGTCGAACAATTTCCGCATAAATCCACTCAGGCGTTCCTCGTTTAGAATTCCACCGCGACAGTCTCGCTCTTCCTTCCCGCGCACCACCCGTGGAGCGTTGTGCCTGCGCAACTTTAGGTTGGTCAAAATCGAAATTCGAGCAGTAGGTCAATAAGAAAGCGTAAATTTTGACTACTGAGCAGAGCATACTACGACCACGTGGCGCTCCAGGGACGGATAGTACACGTTATTGATATTTTGTCATCGTAAAGCAACTGAGACACACTATTCTGCAAAGCAAACACAGCCATATTCCGAACACAACTTCAACCGTACCGACAACCACAACCGTGATATCTTACAGTCAAAATGCTACGGGCGATTAAATTCTAGAGATGCGAGAGGTCCGATATCTAGTGAGTTAGTACTCGGTAATTCCCCAAAATTTATGGACGCCGTTTCCTCACGGCGTGGCCCCCACTAAATTTATGTACTAGGACCAGTTCTGGCCCTAAGGGATCCCAGCTGCACCATCCTAGGATTCCACTGTGGTGCCCGGACAACCCCGGCTTACACGATTCCCCGGTGGACTCTGGTCAGACCGAAAGGAACCGCTTAGCTTAGTAGGCCGCCGGCGGGTTTACCAGGGTGTTCGGCCTGGCCCCTATATTGGCCCACGTGTCTAATGGTATGGAGGTCCCCCTGAGGGAGGGTCATCCCCTAAGCCTGCTCACAGGTAATAGGGCGGACCCGTCTTTCCCTCAGCTTCGGTTATCGAATCCTATGCCCTATGTCAGGACCAAAATTTCCTAACGGTGGAGTCCCCTTTTTAAACATTTCGGTGAGCCGAAGGACCATCCCGTAACCCGGGGACCCCTTAAGCGACGGAATAATTTTATCCTAGTTTAACGCAAGGCTCAGCTGACTAGACCTTATCAGTCTACATTGCGTATGATTCGGGTGGGGCCTTGACTTAACTAAAAGAGGCGTTGGGTCAAACAGTATTGGACATACCTTAGAGGGACCGACGTGTTCGTGCAACCGGGCGTACCATATGAAAATCAAGCTATTTCGCCTACCCAAGTTAACACACAAAAATCTTTTATTTCTGGGATTTTCCCTTTTTTGGCAAATTAAACATGAGTACGCTATCGCAAATATAAAATGTCACCCACTCGGGTGCATATAAAAGACATGGTATTATTATTTACATCAAAAGGTGGGCCAGGCGCGCGGTCCTGGGCCCAAATGATACATCCCGATTTGCTTAGATATGATATAAGTTCGACCCCCTTTTTCTTTGCGCCCTCCGTGGGATGACGAAATGATATCTCGTGAGCTCCAATTGGGCTCCTTTTTGAAACGCGGAACCCTCAACCCGAAATTTGTCACTAAGGTCCAAGCCTTCGATTTACCGTCACGTTGCTCCTATATATTTCTGCGGCCGTTTACGATTCCAACCTAAACCTTGCGTAGAATCGTCCTATTCGAATCGCAGAAGCGTGGGCGCAGGACTTACGGGAGCGCGAGGCGTCCGGCGGACTCCACAGCACCCGCAAGGGCTGCCCCGGTACTTAAGCCTAAGCGATATGCTCGAAAACTCTGCCACAGACCCGGGCGGACCTCTTCCATACGTCTGCAGGTCGAAGAGTCCACCCGTGCCGCGTGTAACTACAAAATTTCCAGTGTGTGAAATTTGTTTCGACTGACATGCGTGTCTTGAAGCCAGTAAAAATTTTCGGACCGCCGAATAGTAAGCGCCTAAACGTCTTCGTCCAGATTTGAGCCCTCAGATCATCTACGCGTTGATCATATCGAATTCGCCAAGGCCTCTAGGGCCAACCTAAATTTTCTTTCCTCAATCTGCTTAGCTCACAACGGAGAAGCGCGGGTGCAGCACTTACGGGAGCGCGAGGCATCCATCGGACGCCCCAACACCCGCAAGGGCTGCCCCTGTTCCTGAACCTACGCAGGCAAATTTTAAAGCTCTGGGAGAAGCCTTGGGCGGGCTCTTTCACGCGTCCGCAGTGGAAGAGTCCACCCGAGACAACCATGGACTCCCAAAACGTGGCCTTCTAATTTCCTTGATAACGTTGGACAATGGCGTCCTTAGCTTATTTTGAATCCTATGCGAAACAACCGACAGGCACCCAGCTCAACATACACTTGAGCGATCGCAACTAAACGACATAATACGCTATAACACTCTTCAAAACGAGTCGCCCCCTGGGCACTAGCAATAAATACGACCCAGGGGGTGGGGAACCAGTCGAGTGTGGGTGGACATTCCCAAATTTTCTGCAATTTAAACGCGATTTTAAGCACGATTTCTCCCAGGCTCAACCCACTTCCCAGCACGGGCGCAGCACTTACGGGAGCGCGAGGCATCCAACGGACACCCCAGCACCCGCAAGGGCTGCCCCTTTTTCTACGCTCGGGCAAAATTTCAAAAACATCGGAAAAAACCCCGGGCGGACCTCTTCCACGCGTCTGCAGGTCGAAGAGTCCACCCGGGCACGAAACATAAGAAAGCAAGGGAAACGAAAAGAAAACGTCAGATTTCAAAATTTAAACCTCTCGACTGGTTCCATCGCTCAGACGAGCGCCCTGCTTTTATACTGCTGTTCCTACCCCCCTTTTCTTTCCCTCTTCTCCTTGCGCCTTTGGTCCCTTCAAACTTTGGATACCAACAACTTGATGTACGCCTTACTAAACAATCAGACTATGTGGCAAAATATAGCAGAATATTTGAAAATAAACAATACAACGACATAAACAGATACCGACTGAGCGAGGTAGCACAAAAAGACGCCGCCAGCATTGCTGTTAACAGACCAGTAGCCGAGACGTGCCAAGTCGTCCCCGTAAACAACTAAACCTCGCCCTGGTCGGCGCGAGGAAATTCTAAAATCAAAATATAACGGTGCTCAGGGCGCCGTTTTCTCATAGGGATATCGTCACATTTTTGCCGATATCTCAAGAACAAAAAACAGTAGGCGGCCGAGGGCAGGACCAGAATCATGCCCTGGCAGGCCGGCTACTGATGAGAATTTAAAGTTTTAGATATCCCTTATAGGAGGCCTGTTAGAGGCCGATTTAGACGCCTGAAATCGAGAATTTTGGTATCTCCTTTAAGTTTAGGGGATCCCAAGCGGGCCCATGGGGGCGGGCGGCCCCGGCTTTCAGCTAAACAGTTAGGGTGGGACCCGATAAGTGCCCCGGGGTTCAAAAATCTGGGAGTTTGGATTATTTTGGGTGTCCTTTTCGGCTTAGAAAATGAGAGGCTTAAGCGCCTGTTTGGGGGTCCGTAAGTATTTAGGGGATCCAAATTTTCAGACCCGCCGGGGCGATTTGACACCCCAGTAGTGTCCTTAAGATAGTTCAGTCACCCCTATTCCCCCTAAGTTCAGTAGGAAACCCGAAATTTGACTTTTAGTAGCCCACCCTAAAATTGTACCCTAGGAATTTCGCGTCCCGTGATATTCGCGAACACCTTTTTTTGTAAAGCTGAAAATACTTTGTTATCCCATAAATACAAACACATATGTATACGACATAGGTATAATTGCACGCAGCTATGAACGATTAAATTTAATCCCATGGCGTGTGCGCTGGGATCGGCCCAGGGTGACCAGTTTTTTATGTAACACCAAAAATCCCTGAAACATCCGTTGGTCCCAGGCCTGGCCGAACGCACACCCGTTCTACGCACCGAATACAATGAAGCATATACACTATAATGCACAAACGTTGTATAAACACAATACGGCATCAATTTATTTCCCGAGGATCGACCGGACACCCCTAATAGTGATCCTTTCTTTCATATTTAGTGCCAAAATCATCCCGTGCACCGTCGGGTGGTGGAGTGTGACCATACAAATACAATATAAATGAGATACCAGTGTTTATTTCAAAGTTAATACGATACGGCACAATTATGTAAATTCGTACAAAGGTCCCACTCCACCGGTATCCGGTCGTCCATTCCCCTTGTTTCCTACGAAATTTGCCACGTTGCACGTGTTTTATCATTTTCACAAAATTGGGCTGGTACACTGTACTAACAGAAGCTTCTGAGTATAGAATTATCATGGATATCCTTCAGGCCTGATATCGTGTATAAATTCATGGGAAAATTAAAAAATAAACATAGTCACCTCGAGTTGTGTAACCCACTTTCTCATATTTTCGATCAATCATTTATAAATTTTACCTAACATATGGTCCTGTTCGTATTTTGCACCCATCTATAAGAAAGCATCAACATGCGAACCACTTAACTATCGGCCAGCTTCACTTTTATCCAACTCTTTCAAGCTTATGGAATACATAAGTAAATGAACAATTATTAAATTGCATTTCATCAAACAATTTAATAGCAAAAAGCCAGCATGGTTTTCTTGCAAAGCGTTCAACTTGTACACAGCTTTTGGAATGTTTCGATGACTGGTCCATTTCACTGGTTATGAGAAATTTTGTTGATATTGTTTACATCGATTTTGCCAAAGCCTTTGATATGGTATCACACAAGAAGTTATTGCACAAACTTTTATTGTTCGGCATTACAGACCATCTCAAAAAATGGATCGTATCTGTCTTAAACAACAGACGGTTTCGTGCAAAAGTAAATGAAACTAGCTCTACATATTATCCAGTAACTTCAGGTGTGCCGCAAGGCAGTGTACTTGGTCCTTCGCTGTTTCTGTTGTATATAAATGATATAAATAATTATGTTATGCCTAATGTTAATTGCAAAATTTTTGCTGATGATGTTAAACTTTATGTTCATTACCCTCCTAGTGGTACCGATCAACAACAATCCCTCCAAAACGCGCTGACTACAATTGAGCAATGGATATAAAAATGGCAACTTTCAATATCTGCTCCAAAATGCAACCTGTTGCGACTTGGAAATCCAGTTGCCGAAACAAATTACATTTTATGTGACGAACTTCTACTAATCGTTAAAACCTAGGTGTTTATGTCAGTCACAATGTGAAAAGCAGTTCTCATTGCAGAGCTTTGGCTAAACAAGTATACTAGATTATAAATATTTTATTCCGATGTTTTCTGACCAATAACGACCGTGCCCTGTTAGGGTCCTACGTCACTTATGTACGACCAGTGCTTGAGTATGCTTCTCAACTCTGATCTCAGTGTCAGCTAAGTGATATTGACTATACTGAGAGAGTACAAAGATGCCGTACTTGCCGTTTATTTATCAGACTAAGATCGGCAATAGTATATTACAACGAACGGCTCAGTATTTTAAATATTGAGACGTTTGAACTACGTCGAAATTTTCTCGATCTTACTATGGTCTAAAAAATTTTATATTCAGATACTGATGCCTGCAAATACATGCTCAAAATGTCAGTCGTATCGCCTTACCGACCGACTTACAACAACCAGGGTTAAGATGCTGATAAATAGCTAACTTATTGTGCTAGAGATACACGAGGCACTGTCGGTTGAACTAGCGTGCCTCAGCTCCACTACGAAGAAGCCCAACTCGCGCAGCACGATTGATGACTGACAGAACCCTTCCTCGATAGTGGTGGTCAAGCAGTACGGCACAAAACCAGACAATTACACCACGTGGTGGCTACGACGAGGCCATGGATGCTGAGGTAATCGTGTATGAAAGGGTTTCTATATTTTTCAACAACGTTCTCGGACATTAGCGTTATCAGCGCAATAATTGCTATAAAATTTGGCTCATGAACATATTATTTTTGAAGTATAATATCGTATAGGCGCAGTATGAGTCGCTGAGTCAAAAATTATAAAGCGAGTACGTATATAAAACTCGGAGTTTTCAAACTTAAAATATGGTAGAAAATACTACCTAAATATAGACACCTGAGCATTTAACGGTTTCCGCCACTTTGAATACGGGGTACATATGCTCATAGTGAAGTCACAGTAATGGGACCGTCGTCGCCGCTGGGGAAACAAATGTTTCAGTTATTGAGCCGAGTAAATACACAGATAGAGGGTATTTGTGGTGATAATCAAACACAGCCAGACCTGGTTACCAGGCGGTTGGATACAATGGATCGGAATGGGAAGGATCAAGCTGATAAGCTGGTTATGCAGGTTTCACAAAATAATGAGCGCAAAAGTGGGCACTTTTGTCTCTAACAGCCGTCTGCAAGAAACTAAAATCTCTAATGGACGGTTATATGATATTTTAGTTTTTTTCGAAAGCGGCTGCTAGAGATTTTTGTCTTTAATGACTGCTTGTTAGATATTTAAATCTCTAACAGATAGCTGTAAGAAATTTTAGTCTTATACAGATAGTCAATAAATACAAAAATCTCTATCAACTACCTGTTACAGAATAAAATCTCTTGCAGCTAGTCATAACAGATGATTGTCTCTAATGGCTAGCTGTAAGAAACTTTTGTCTCTTACAGCCGGCTATAAAATACAATTGTCTGTAATGGCAGTCCATTAGAATTTAAAATGTCTAGCGGTTGGCTGTAAGAGATTTTTGTATGTTACAGCTAGCTGTAGGAGACAAAAGTTTCTAACAGCTAGCCATTAGAGACAAAAATCTGTAGCTGCTAGCTGCTAGATATTTTAATCTATTATGGCTAGGTGTTACGAAATTGCATATTTAAGTTAGGCGTGAAGTGACATGTCTGAACCATGACCATATCTGGAGCAATAAAGTAAATTGGCGAAACCTGAAACTTATCAGTAACAAAGTTTTGACAGACTTAGTGTATTATATACATACCGGTTACTACTACCAGCCACCGCACTTGCATCAATATTGCAGTGTGATATCGGGTATAACAAAAATTTTTGTGTATTATTAGTGTTATAGAATCGCCTAATGCATTGATAAAAATGGCTTAATATCACATGTAATACACTTAAAATCACATGTAATAAAATTCACTTGTTTTCTAACGTGCTTGAACAATCCACCTAGATCCGGACCTGTTTGGTACCATCACATAATTTGGTTGTTGTTTAATTGCTACCTACTTCTATCCAATAATGCCCATTTTGCATGTAGGACTTTCTTAAGGTTGGCACTGCTAACAACAAAGCTAGTACATGATAAACCATAATCAACGGTACATACATACAGCCGAAATATTTCAATTCTTACGAAGAAGAGCACCTTGTGCCAGACAAAAGTTTTTAACTACTGTTGCAGCTTGTTATTGCGAAAAATAGAAGAAATTCAACAAACTTTGTTATAATCATACATGCCGGCATGGGCGGGGGGTAGGGGGGGTAACCCACCCTGAGGTCCGGACCCCTCCTGAGTCCGAAAAGACCAGGGGGTTTACCCCCCCCCCCCCGGGGTGCGCAGCACAAAACTTGCGCAAGTTGTGCCTGCTTGTTGCTAGTGGTGCATATGCAGCTGTAAATTTGTGGAAAGCTTTTTGTTGAAAGACGTCATTCCCTGAAATAAAAGTTAACCGAAATACTTATTTATATACTAACTAGATTTAGACATTGAATGTCTGCTATGGTCCACGGTGGATTAACCACGAACTCAGCACCAAAATTGCACTGGAACACTCCATCGCAGTAGGAGTCGCACCCGATAGCTCAGCAGACAAAAGCCACTGGCGAGCTTTCTTATGCCACAGACCCATACCACATGAAATTGCTCAATTTTTACTTAGTTTTCATTTCATTTGTTTCTGAATTTGAGAGATTTCCTATTTGAGAGATCAGTGATTGCTCAAATAATTTACAATTACAATACAAATTATTACATGCACAGAGATGCTTTGTTTAACTGCTTCAGCGGGTTCGTTTTTACCACCGGGTTCGTTTCTTGCGGTGCATGTAGACAAACTGAACACGTAGGTGAAAAATATACATCCGACGATCAAAAAAAAAGTCTTCACGAGACCGACCCCCCTAGACAAATTTGGCCTGCCAGGGGGGGTTACCCCCCTGAGATGGCCCCGACCCACGCCCCCCCCGTGGGGGCCTCTACCCCCCCTGGCATGACCGACCGTCGTCATGTATGGTTATAATGTTGTTGGCGACACTGCAAACTGTGCAATTACTGCCTATATCTAGAAGCCACTCCCAGTTCATAGCTCAGCCGATATCTGCATTACACACAAGTCGATAAATATACAAGTTATCATGACACAGAATAGGTGACCCTTTGAATAACGACACATTTGGTGTGGGTATGCTACACATTTGGCACAAAATTTTGGAACCGAATCATCGATCACAAATTGCACCGTATCGATTTTATATTGAGCGAATTTTAAGGTACAAAGTGATTCATTATTACTAATACATATCATGCACTGACAGAAAATGTACGTCATAATCGACACATCAAACACAAAAACGCCCTTTACGAATGAACTACCTTCCATCTCTGCTCGCAGCCAGTATGTAACAGGCCGACAAGTTTTATATTTATTTAATATATCAAGCAATAACAAAACCAATACTGTGTGATAAATATAATTGAAAAAGAAACCGATTATTTTAAAATTCGGCAGTACAACATAACTTGCATTACACTAAACCTTTTATGATAGATAGAAATATGAGTGTTTAAAAATTTTTGCGGATTGTAATACATTTCCACAGTGAAAATTATATAATTGATATAGGTGAGAAATATGCTAATTATTACACATATCAGATTACCTATATATTTTAGAGAAAGTTGCTTCCAGCGAATAAAACGTTCCAGAATATGCCGGCCTAATTATTATCCGACAAATTAATAGCTAGGTACAAAAGTCAATGTAAGCATGATAAGGCAGAGCTGTACTGGCTTAGCATGTAGAGTGCCAGTATAATAAAAGTATATTGTCGACTAAAGACAACTGAGCCACTTTTATCTATGCATTACAAGAACGCATAATGTTGTAAAAATCACACTTTAAAAGTGATTCTTTACTAAATATATTAAACATACATCCTCTACAAATGCTCTGTATGATTAATAGGGTAATCATTTCAAGTAAATGTATTCTCTACTATCCATTCCAGTAGTTTGTATGATGTTATGTATATGTATGCACAGACAATAAATCGGTACTGAACCGTTTTGAACTAAGAATGGACAAATACGCATATATAAATTGCTACGCAATAGAGTTTGATTTCAAACTTGACATGCATAATTTATTAGCAGTAGACCTCTTCAAATATGCCGTGTATTATAGAGTATGTAATCGTTACAAACATTTGTTATTACCAATGCATTGGACAAATGCGGACGTACTTGAATAAAAGCAACATGTATTGAACAAAACGCTGCATATAACACATGTTCATCCACATCATAGAGACAGCATATCATTCATGGGTATTGAGGTCAATGATACACAAATATTTGCAGACTGCGCAAATCCAACTTTTTCCACGTAAGTGTTACTCTTCTAATCGTAAATCGATACAGAATAGCACGTTATTGTAAAATACAATTTTATGAAAAACCTTTCATTACAAACACGTATACAATAAACCTTTCACCTTAATTTATCCAATAACTACTCCTGAAATAGGGAACTCACCGCAAAAAATATACGTTAACTCTACAAATATATTTATTATATAAAACAAATTTTTTTAAACCTACCGTATCTCAGGTTATGGCGCAAAAAATTGCACCTCAACACAGTTTAAGAGGACGATGCAACCAACAAGCAGCTTTCTTCATTTATCCTACTACCTCGAAGGATCTCAATAAGCTCGCGGCGTACCCTTTCAGAGCGTGAAAGCCTGTCAAGTCAAGTCGAGTGTTCATTTTTCGCCTTACGCAACGTTGGAAAGGCACAGAGCAAAATAGTGCAACATCAATACCGTGATAAATGTAGGGGGTTAGCCAGAATCTCTGATTGGAGCAAATTTTTCAAAACTAGAAGACTATTATTATTGGCAGCATAAGTGTCCGAAGTGGAGGAGTAGGGGCATAAATGCTGAAGCTCCAAGGTCTCCGGTGGGTACCTTGGTTCGGCGAGAGGAACGTCGTCTCAGCACAGGATCGGGTGGACGGGGTCCAAACGAAACGTTGACTACCTCAAGTCCCTCTCTTCCAAATCGGGGACGACCCATTTTTGACCAATTTACACCATATTATTACAAATTGTGCTAAAATTTTACGCGAGTCTTCGACTCGCGATAAGGGGGATGTGCATGCGTCGCTCACAAAGAAATGTGTGCGCTTACTTGCTTACAGCATATACACACGCGTGTATGGAAACATTACGTTCGCTATTACGTGAGTTGTTATGCAAAGCGGTTCTGCGTAACAACTTTGACGCGCTGGTACGCATAAGCGCTTGTATGTACAACATTGCATACGTTCTATTTGCTACACTGGAATGTATGCTATGTGAAATGTCATTTTGTGTAATTCTAAAAAGGCTACATTTAACATATATACTACCATAAATCTTCTTGAACCATGAACCAACTGAACACACTAGAACCTCGTTGACTCAACCCATTAAAACAACTGAAGACGCACACAGTATTTCTGCTGGTCGCTAGGTAACTAACCTTGTATTCGGCTATTCAACATACCGAGAAACGTATAATAGACCATTCATGACGCTCTGTACGCAATACAGTATACATATTATATATCCTGTATGTTTTCGCTATCCGTCGGAACAAGAATACACCAGAAAAGACCGCCCACGTGCACGCGTTGTTGTTGTCTTTATATTGGGCGTTAAGCTTACGGAATTTTACTGAAAGTAATACGTAACTTTAAAGCATCACGCAACAAAAATGTTTACTGAACCGGGAATCATACGTCTTTGGCGTTAATACAGCGGCTCAATATTTACATATACTCTTGCAACCATCACAATAATATTGTTGGTATTGCTAATTTTCCCGCTGTCGCATTCTGCAACACTGTGTTGCAATGTAAAATTTATATAACGTGCAATATGATTATGCGCAATCATATTATATATATACGTGTTTACATTCGTCATTATTATTCGTTATTATATACATGTTTACATTTATGTGCGCTGTCCAGTGAATTCTTGTGGTTAAATCAAGCCAGCTGCCACATTAACACAAAAGTGAGGTCGCTCAATCAAAATATTTGTTTAACAACAGCCATTAAAACGACATTGTTACCACCGAAAATCTGTACAACGACAAAATAGGCCCGATATGTGTTCTCAATGAAAATCTGTTTACATCTCATCTTTAGTTAGTCCGATACAGCAGCACATGCAGATATACAAGGGGCTGTCCAACTTGTGACAGCATAATACCTCTAATAATGAGTTTGGCTATAGCTGTTCAGTACAATATTCTTCTCGTAGGCAGTGAAACAATGAATTTAAATAGTATAGTTAGAGGCAGGTGGTTACAAATTAAGTGACCTTAGCCAATTATTTATAAGTTTATATATTTAAATCAGACAAATTTTCGACACTGGCTTGTAGCATATATTTCCGTGTTCCGGCATAGATATTTTGCCAACTGGCCGGTCGGCCGCTTTTTCAACCATGTCGAATAACACTGCAGAATTTAACAAATTTTTGGAGCCTTTCATGAAATCAGCCAGCCTAAACCTAGGCGTGTAGCGTTATGATAAGCTTGACATTTCTATAGATCACGCTACCAAAAAATTTTGAACCGTACTTATGATCACAGGTCAGCATCATTCGTTCCGTTTTTTATGCCTGTAACAAGTATTAAAAGCACACAAGTGTACTGAAATGTCCTGAAATCACCAACAGATCACTGATATATTAACATATCATAATACTGATACCACCCCCAGTGTTGTACGCCCCGGCAGGCATCGCAACCCCCTCCCTGTGCCTCATGCGCTAATCGCCAACCACCTCCTCGGTGCCCAGCGCGCCGTAAAGTTTAGTGGAAGTTGAAAATATTAAGTAAACGTTTAGAGAACATTTTAGCAAACAAACTGTAGAAATTTAATAAAAATAAATGCAAATTCAGCAAATTGAAAAAAATTATTAGTTTTTACAAATTTCTACATTCTGTCCACCTGGCATACCGCCCGCCCGGCAGAACCTCTGGGAGGCCGGAGACTTTCCTCCACCGCGGCACCTCTCCGCTGAGATCTGCAACCTTGATCATGTTGTTCGTAACATTTGAATGTTGTTATAAAGGCGCGTATGTACATAGCAACATTCGAGTACAACAAATGAGCAGAACGTAACTACTGTAGCAATGTTGTTACATGTAAGGGAGTATGTGTAACAACGTACCAATGTTGTTACGCAGAGCCCGCTGTTAGTAACAACTCACGAAGGTTGTTACATACTTTGGAATGTATTGTTTTGATACACACGTGTGCACATCCTGACGATGTCAAGCAAGTGCACACATTGCTGCGGGAATGCCGCATGCAGGCCAGCGGGATAGTGAGCTATCCTCAAGAATGAGATCCGAGGCCTTAGGGACTCCGAAGCACCTCGAACACCTGGCTCGGGAGCGTACCACATATATTTCCTACCTTGAAGCAATATTTACCTTAGTCTGATGATGCAGTGCCATGCATCGAAAGCTAGAGGAAAATTTTGAGCAAAATTTTGACAAAAATTGGAATTTTGGGGACGTGCCCTCATGAAGATCTCCCGTTGACGAAGCTCACTTAGCCGACGGGCCTTGGACACCTATGCTCTGCAACATGAATTATTATAAATTTTTGTGCGAACGGCAAAATTCATTTTCACCGAACTTAGTTAAAGATAATTACAAAATCTAACGTTTATATCAAAGCCACAGAATAACTGCTCAGCAAGTCAATACTGGCGCATAATCAAATGAGGCACACACGACGAGTGTGTGATAATTTTTTGAAGAATTCCCAGCATACACATGGTGTTTCTGCAGAGACATAAGAATTTGTCATCCTATACTAAGTCCCGCACAGAATCAGTCACCTTATCCAACCCATCATGAAATTAATTTTTAGTAAACACACGACCCATTTTTACCCACTGTTTATCACAAATATCTAACCATTCTTTGACAAAACACAGTTTACAGAAGGATAACTCTATCCAAAACAGTATTATTGCATATTGCATTGGATTTGCCTGCTTTGCCTGTGGTAGTCATACAAAACACTTAACCAAGTCAAAGAATTAAAGACAGTTTTGTATAAATGGTACCGAAATTGAACCCAAAATTCAGTCGCATTGTTGCATGAACTGAGTTACTGCAATTAATCGCTATTTTGAACTACAGAATGGTGTCGGCGATTTTAAATAGGCCTGTAACACCAGAAAAAGTCACGAAGCTGTGGTTGTTGGCGATTATTAACATTATTGACATTAATATATTAACTTAACTATATTAATGTTAATAATGTTTATATATTAACATCATAACTATTATTAACATCGAACAGAGAAACTGGACCCCCGATCTGGGGTATGCGGATGCTAACGCCGACACTCTATACAATGGGGAATTCGCTTCTATCTATTGTGCAATTTTGTGACTGCGATTAAAATCATATAAAATTAAACTGGCTTGTGGCTATTAAAAGTACTTCGGCTGTGAATTTAGCACTGACGAAATTATCCGACCAATATGTACTATTATGGCCCAGAATGGTGACGAGGGGGAGTCCGACATTGCTGTAGACCCCGCCTTTCAAATCTTAGGAGGGTCCTATTCCCTGGAACTCGCTAGATTTATTATATCTGTACCTCGGTATCCGGTCTGATAATAACTATTCCCAGCTATAGCTGTACATGCTTGACGCGTGGGGGTTTGATAGAAATTTGAAACAGGTCGTGAACGAATTCTTTCACCTTGTACCTAAATAGCGGATGGCGGGCGCATTTCCTATCCAAGAAATTCACGCGCAAACTTTTTCCAAAGTGAGTTACGGGTGATGCTGCAGAATAATTTTTCCTTCGGGTTTTGAACTAGACCTAAAATCGTATTTTCTAGAAAACCCAAAAATATTTAAGTAATATTGTTAAACAATTCGGCATTGGTAAACTGTCATGTCCTGTATACCAGACAGTAAATGATTGGTCAGCTCAACAATAAAACAAATAGTAAAAATCAATAAATGATACATATATAGAAGTCATACATTGGAGGGAAGGCAAGTAGCGTCAATCTCTTCCCACCCCCACGCTACGCTGCACAACTACGCCACAATTTGCATAGCCTACTCAATTCGCCTACGTGTACTCCAAACAATTAATAAATAGTGCGTATATAAACCGACAACGTAACAATAAATCGACCAGACAACAATAAATATTCGACGAGTCAAAAGAATAACAAATATATTTTGAAATGTTTTTCGTATACAACAGAATATTCGTGTGGTAGAAAACGAAACATCAATAGTCTACGCTCAGAGCATAGGGTTCCATTTCGACAATAACGGGATTACCACGGTCAAGGACCCTAAGCCATATTTACCCTTCTGAGGCTCCGCACCAATTCTATTATTCTACCCATCGAAGGGAGACGGAAAATTTTAGCAATGTTGGTGAAATGACAAATAATTTTAAGCAACATTATAAAAATTGAGGAAAATTGTTAGGAACATTTGGGAGCTGGGTGGAAACTTTTGGTTAACCTTCTATCCTTCACTTAATTTTCTGTGGGACCTTCGACAATTCTGATATTTGGTGAAACCATAAGCTACGTGTCTGTCTAATATGTATACTGCATTTGAGTACGCATCAGTTCTTTAGCTTATAGGTGCAATATCTGGGACAAGGGAGAAAGGAACGCTTCATATGTGGTTTTATTTCAAATCCGAAGGCACACCACGATACCATTTTTTCTTTCAAACCAAAATGGTTTTGTATGCTTATCTTTGTTGTTTCTCCTTTCTTGGAAGATTATGCGTCGGCGCTCTATGCAGTAAGCATAGCTTTATTGTTATTTCCTACATGCGACTTTACGTATGCCCGTGAAACACAATACTCTCTAAAAGCTAGACATAAGAGACAAAAATCTGTAACATCTAGCCATCAAAGATTTTTGTCTCTAATGGCTAGCTGTGGTTCACATTAAGTTTCGTGCTCTCACTGCACACGGTTATGCGAGAACCGCAGCCAACGTTACACTGCAGTTGTAGATAAATTGTAACGACGATGTTATCGGTCGCTGCAAGCTTCGTGCAACAGCTGACATTTTTGAGCGATACTTGTAGCGACTATAGCGGTTAATGTTACATTGCGTGTAACAACATAGTTTAAAGTTGCACGCTGAGCGTAACGGCAGCAAAAGTTGCCGTACGATTTTGTAACGAGGAATAAAATCTTTGCACTGTAGCTCTACCAGAAACCGTAGAAACTGACCGCTAGTGTAATAACAACTGGGAACAACGCATGTCATGTTGGTTACGTAAACCGAAATTTATGGACGCTGGTGCAATAGCAGTTGAATATTTTCACTCTTGTTAGGTCATATTATTTTAGAATTGCTCCAATAATGCGTGCGTAAACTTAACCTGCGCCATTGACGATCTTATTTTTTTTGTTTGGAAAAAAATTGCGTTTTGTATGTTACAGCCGGCTGCAAGAAACAACACTTTCTAACAGCTAAACATTAGAGACAAAAATATATTGCGACAAACTGCTAGAGAATTTAGTCTCTTATAGCTAACTGTTAGATGCTTGCCGTTTCCAGATATTCGCAATACAGACGATTCTTGTATCTATGTTATGTGTCTTGGTAGACGATGTGGACGGCGTTAGACATAAAGTAAAATTAGTATTTAAAATTATTAATGTAACTAAAATTAGTGTTATTTGTAATTAATGTATAGTAAGCTATTAGCACCTAGTATTTCATTGTGTATCTCTGATATTAGGTATATATCTAAAAGTTGTCCTAAATTTTTACCCACAATTTTGCAAATTTTCCTTTAAATTGTATGTATCTTCGGCGACGGAAAGAGGGGTTGGATGTGGGTCCTCAGGGATAGCTTAGGGGTAACTCGCCCCTATGAACAGCTGGAATTTAATCTAAAACGGATTGTCAACTTGTGACCATAACTGTCAATACATTTTCTGTTAGCCCAATGATTTTATTTGCAATATCATTCACACAATAATTAACAGATACAGCAGTCACATGGAATCACTTTTTTGATGTGTCAATTGCTGAGTTTTTGCTGTGTCAATAGTTCATATTTTGTTGCTTATTTCAAATAGAATGCGAGTGAATTGTACAGCGATCGACTTCACATGCTCGAATATATGTGTGCCTTGTGTGTGACTGCTTTTCATTACCGTGAGTTTAAATAAATGCAAACGTTTAACACCATACAATAAACTCTAATTTATTAAAATTATAACACAAAAATTGAGAGTTTAAAAATTTTCGCTTAATAATCAAAATTTTTAGTTATACGATAGGTTAATTTTCACTTAAATTACAAAAAGTTAATTAGGTTTTTGTTGGTCCTGTTGTCCTTCTGTTGGTCTGTCATAAGTTATGTTGCTTTTACTTCCGCCAATGATTTGCAGAAAATCATGTAACCCAGGTGTTAGAAAGTGACAGCTATAATGTATAATGTACTAGCTAGGACCAGTTCTGGCCCTAAGGGATCCCAGCTGCACCACGCTCAGTATTCATTGTGGTGCCCGGACAACCCCGGCTTACACGATTCCCCGGTGGATCCTAATCTAACCGATGGGAACCGCTTAGCTTAGCGGGCTGCTCGGCGGGTTTACCAGGGTGTTCGGCCTGGCCCCTATATCGGCCCACGTGTCTAGAGGTATGGAGGTCCCCCTGAGGGAGGGTCATCCCCTAGGCCTGCTCACAGGTAATAAGGCTGACCCGTGATTCCCTCCATTTCGGTGCTTAAATCTGATGTCTCATGTAAGGATCAAAATCTGTCTGGCCGTAGGGCTGGTTCGTGCAAGGCTCCATTGGGCCGCGTGATAGTTGCCTGATCCTTGGGCTCTCGTGGCGCAGAGGAGCGCTTGTGATGCCTTAGTTCCACTTAGGGCTGAACACGCTAAGCCTACTCGGTCCTAGATAGGTGCAAGTATTTGGGCGTACGGAGGGACGTTGATTTTATGAAAGTTAAAACGCTGAGAGTTTAATTCTCCTACCGGCGCGTTTGTCTGGATCATCTAACTCGCCTAGATGAAATGCACACTCCAACTGTTTACTTGTTCCACCCTTTTATTTCTTGGTATATCAAAAAAAATCCTTCCCAATCGGGAATACTCAATATAAATTGCACAACATAACAACTATATTATACAGGCAATACAATTTCCGGGCTCCCATGAGGGCCCGCATCGCATGTACTTAAAATTTTAGACGTGATGTGTGCTAGCCGCCTACCTTTGAACTTTCGGTGACGAGAAAATAACCCTCGAGCTCCGAGAGGGTTCTTTTAGAGGTACGGAACCCACGACCCGAAACATTAACCGCTAACCATGAAAATTTGGACACCTCAATTCCCCCGACCCAAAATTTAGAGAATTAGTAACGGGTTCACTAGTTGACTATCCCGCTGGGGATGACAAAACTGTATCCTGTGAGCTCCACTTGGGCTCTTTTAGAAACGCGGGACCCGCAACCCAAAGTTTGTTACTAAGTCCTTTACCTCTGCTTTGTCCTCATCTTATCCTGTAAAATCCCGTTACCGTTCCTATTCTTAAGTTTCCTCCTCTTTGTTTTATTCGATGTATAAGCGCGGGCGCAACACTTACGGGAGCGCGAGGCATCCGACGGACACCACAGCACCCGCAAGGGCTGCCCCGGTTCCTATGCCTACGCGAACAAGTTCAATGTACACTCTCCAGGATGCCTCGGGCGGGCCTCTTCCACGCGTCCGCAGTCGAAGAGTCCACCCGAGCCACGAACAACTCCACAAAATCTTGACATCCAAGGTTTTTCTCCGACTACCGCGCGGGCGTCGCTGTCACCCCAAAATTCCTGGGCCACTTTGAATACCCCTTTTTTTCACAAATTGCACGCGGTTTCTACTCTAATTTTAAAACGAAAGCGACACTGCTAAACCACGCAAATAATACACCCACTGGGCGTCCAAAACGAATACTTCCCAGTGAGTGGGGAACCAGTCGAGCATGGAACAGCTCTCGATGCAGATTTGTCCTAAGTCCACAAATCCTAAATTTTCGAGCGCGGGCGCGACACTTGCAGGGGCTCGGGGCATCCATCGGACGCCCAGCGCCCGCAAGGGCCGTCCCTTCGTTGAAAGATAACCTACGAAACTCACAATTTGAACGGCCTCGGGTGGAGCTCTTCCGCACGTCTGCATACCGAAGAGTCCACCCGGGCAAACGCTGTGCCAAAAAACTGAAATAAAAACGAAAAACGTGAGCAAAGCCAAACGGCGACAACCGCCGAACACCCGACTAGTTTTGTCTACCAACTTCTCGACTGGTCCCCTGATGCAGAGTTGCTGTTTCTTTTATACTACGACTCTCCTCGTTTGCCTTTCATACTGGCGCAGGCCCAAAATTTGAAATTCAAATAATTAAACCAGATATTGGCATCTACAACGAATACAGCAAAACAAACTATGTGCAGCTATATACAGAGAATAATAAGGCAACCGACACTGCAGATACATCTCACCATTATTATTAAAGCAAATGTCCCTTGCTGGGCTCAGCTTATGTGTATCGCCTTGGGCCAGTCAACAACAACAGGCGACTTGGCCGCCAGCAGCGTAAAGAGACCTAAACCGCGCGCTGGTCGGCGCGGCCAGAATTTTTAGGAGGAATTATAGCGGCGCTCAGGGTGCCGTTTGCTCAGAGGGATATCGGCACATTTTTGCCGATATCTCGAGATCTAGGAACAGTAGGCGGCCGGGGGCAGGACCGGAATCATGCCCTGGCAGGCCGGCTACTGATCAAAATTTAAAATTTAATGTAGCTTTTATAGGAGGCCTGTTAGAGGCCAGTTTGCACGCCCAAAATCACAAATTTTGGGGACCCATTTGAGTTTAGAGGATCCTGAGGGGACCCGCGGGGTGGGCGCCCCGGTTTTCAGGTAAACGGTTAGGGTGAGACCCGATAAGTGTCCCGGGCTCCAAAAATCTGGGAGTTTGGATTATTTTGGGTCCCCTTTTGGGCTTAGAAAATGGGAGGCTTAAACGCCTGTTTGGGGATCCCTAAGTATTTAGGGGATCCGAATTTTTAGACCCGCCGGGACAATTTGACACCCCAGCAGTGTCCTTACGAGGGTTCAGTCACCCCCATTCCCTTAAAATTTAGTGGAAAGCCCAAAAATTAAATTTTTGTTTCGCACCCTAAAATAGTGTCTTAGAAATTTTGTGCTCCAAAACACCCACGATTTCGGTTCTCGGAGGCCAAAATTCTGTTCGGCCTGCTCTGAGAAAAATCTTTTGAGTCGTCCTGATACCCTCTGATTCCCTGATTCAATGAACATATACATAGATACCGAATATGCGCAACGCGTAACAATCCAATCGCACAGCAGCTATCAATGCGACAATCCCCCGGTGTGTGCGCTTGGACCTGGCCCAGGATGACCGTTTCTTGTAGTCCCAAAAATCCCAGTGATATCCATCGACTCCGGCCGCTCCAAACGCACACCCGTCTGCTACATAAAAGATACATACAGATTATACAAAGTATTTTACACGCGATATATATATATATATATAATCATTTCATCAACCAATACTTTCACGAGGACCGACCGGACACTCCTAATTATGATATCTGTCTTCCAATTTCGGTGCCAAAATCACCCCGGGCACCATCGGGCGGTGGAGTGTGACCTTACAGATATAATATACCAAAATACAATTGTTTATTTCACAATCAATACTATACTGCACAATGATATCAATTCAAATGGAGGTCACACTCCCACGGTATCCGGTCGTCCATTACCTCTATCCTCCACGAAATTTGACACGTTTCGAGTGTTTTCGCCTTTTTTATAAAATTGGGCTGTTACATAAAAGATATGACAAATGTAATTAGCGACGGACTACTTGTCGTTTTTCACGTTCGTCATTGAAATATGCAGGAGGAATGATCCTGTTGCGACACCCCTGGTTATTATATAGCAGCAAAGACATGTATATACTTTTGTTTTCATACTGTCTCATAAAATTAAAAATGCTATTTAATTAACATTGGCAATCCAGTCTTGAGATCTTAAACTACGCCGCCTTTCATATGTTTGTAAATGTTTCATAACAATATAACTGGAAATGCAGAGTTATAGTGGTGGCGACACACCACAAAATAAATATTACGCATCGAAATTGGAAGACAGATATCATAATTGAGAAATATCTCCAGTACCTCGTGAAAGTATTGGCTGATGAAATGATTATATATATATATATATATCGCGTGTAAAATACTTTGTATAATCTGTATGTATCTTTTATGTAGCAGACGGGTGTGCATTTTGGAGCGGCCGAGTGAATATCACTGGGATTTTGGGGGACCAAATATGGGCCAGGTCCGAGCGCGCACTCGCATTGATAGCTGCTGTGCGATTGGATTGTTTACGCGTTGCGCCATCCTCGGTATCTGTGTGTATCTTCTCATTGAATCAGGGAATCAGAGGGGTATCAGGACGACTGAAAATTTTTCTAGGAGCAGGCAAAACAGAATTTTGGCCTAAAACCAAAATCGTGGTGTTTGGAGCGCGAGGTTCTGAGCGCTATTTTGGGGTGCGAAACAAAAATTTAATTTTTGGGCTACCCACAATTTTAAGGGAATGTAATGAGCCTGGACACTGTGGGGTGTCAAATTGCCGGCGGGCGCGTACCGGATCCCCCTAACTACAAACTCCCCCGAACAGGCATTTGAGCTACCGAATTTTCTTGACCCGGAGGTACCCGAAATCATTGGACCCGGGACTCTTCTTCGAGCCCTGGGACGTTGGGTCTAGCCTAACAACTACCTGAAAACCGGGGTCGCCGCCCCATGGGTCCCCTCAGGATCCCTTAAACTCAAATAGCAA
>JASANE010027017.1:0-37868 GCA_030248225.1 Trileptium ribeirensis
CATAATCAGAAACAGAATTTTTATGTGCATAAGCTGGGGGACGTTTTAAGTCGTGAACCCCAAACACGACAGGCGAAAGCCTTTAACTTTGCTTATACACATAAAAATTCATTGGACAACTTTACTGTAAATGGCACTTACGCACGATATGTTGCAACTGACTGAATTTTTGATGTGCATAAGCTGCGGGACGTATTTACATCGTGAACCCCAAACACGACGGGCCGAAGCCCTTAACTTCGTTTGTGCACATGAAAATTCGTTGTTCAAATTTACTGTACTTAATAGAACACAATGACACCTGCGCCCGGTATACGGCGTCCCTGAAACTTTCATAAACACCTGTATGAAAAACAAGTCGCCGGGACAAAGCGGTTTTTTTTCCCGTACAAAAGTGTCATTGCTAGGATCCTGACATCTCCATATGCCTCCCACCCACCTATGTCTTTCCCCTTAATGTTTACTGTGCTATATTTACAGTATGTGGATTCGGCCTTGAGAGGGCGGTTGGGTGTCGCATAGCCATCGCGTGACTACGTGGAAGGAAGTAGTTAGTAATAGGTGTATTTCATCAACGCGACATACTTCCTTCCATGTAGTGCAAATGATGGCTGTAACGATATAGGTACCATCTGCGACGACACCCACAATTTTTCCCGGTCGACCGTCGATCCCTCGGATACCGACGCTGTGCTTGAACTCACAGTAGAAAATTTTATAAATTCCGGAATTAAACCCATAACCACGTTTAAGTGCGGTCTCTATATTTTCTTCCCAGCCCGGGTAAAACCAGCTTCGTTCCACTGGGGCATTGGGGTTAGTATGGGTTTCTACGAAGTGTTTGGAGTAGGAAATTGGCATTTTTGAGTCGAGAACTTGAGTTTGTTTTAGCGAAAGTGGTGACTTTTCAGCTTTGCAATCAGTTTATATAGAGCTGATTTTAAAAGATGATCATCGTGATTGGATAAAAATGTTGCATTTTGATAAGCTAAAGAAAAACTTTTAATTGGATGTTATAATCTGGAAAACAATAAAAGTGGGTAGGGATAAAATTAAAAATGGGTAAAAGTAAATAATTGGGTAATGTTTTAATTGGAAAACAATAGATATTAAAATGGGTGGAGACAAGTGCTGGACATTACAGCAAATAAAATTATAACAGATTACGGTAAAATAAGGGTATCCAAATTTTAAAGTTGTAAAATCACTTTTGCAAAAACTTTATCAAAATGTCGCGCAAAATCACAGGTGCTGAACAAAAAGGCTACTCTATGAAAGCTATGAAAAAAGCTTGCATAGAGGTACGCCCGATTTCGCAAAAGCCTACCTCGTTTTCATCGTGCATAAAAATTAAGCTGCCTCCCCCAGTACTACAACCCCTAAATCAAATGGCCCGGTTCTTCCTCCACCCCAGTTTATCCATCCCTCAACTCGGCCGAAACTACCACCGAGCAAGGCCTTCAAACCGAAGACTCAATATTCCCGCAAAAATTTCCTGTTTGAACCTGAATTGGCAAGCCCCCCGACGAGAGTATACTCGTCGCGTGAGCGTCCGTTTGTTTTGCAGGCGCTCCGAAGGCTGCAGTAAGCCTTAAAGTTAGTTTCCACTGAAAGTTATCTTCGGAGAGCTTGTGTTTTCACGGGTCCGCTGTATGGAGACTTGGCAACGTGGGGGTGTTGGGTACTCCATACCTCGTGAAAACGCTTGATTCTGTGGGGAATAACTTTCAGTGGGAATATATCCCAACCGCTCTCTCAAGGGCGACATACATGTAGGTAAACTCCAACTAGGTGTCCCTCCCTCACCCTCTAAGAGGCCGTCGTTATGTGACCCCCTACATGTATGTGTACGGCCATTCCCAGGTAGCAAGGCTGGGAACATCTAAATATTTAGAGGTAAGCTCGTGAGCCAATACATGTATCCAAGTTTTATACTTGTATAGTTGTACCATCGTCACTACTACAGGTTTAAATTTTATTCCACATCTAAGCCTCTTCTTTCTTAAACGGTTTAATATAAAACGAAACTGTTCTGTGAATTTTGTTTTTAATTCTTTCCACAATGGTAATTGTTAAAATGTTATATTTGTTAATTTTTAATGCTGTTTCACTGAGACAACCAACTGTCACTGTATTTTCTGGCAGTGTGGTAAGATTGGACGTCAAAATAAAGCGCGCTATAAGCTATTCTTATATATTTGTTACAAAGTTGTTTTAAAAGAGTGTATCAACAGAAGTTGCGTCATGTAACGCTATATTTTCCGAAAGTCAGGGATAATGGGCGCTCATAGTATCACATTTTGGCAATAGCTAAACCGTTTATTGGGAATTAATTATTACTAACGCAGGAATTAAAATGTAAGGGTGATATTATGTTTCCACAAACAAACTAGCGTTAATTTAATGCCGCTCATAACGTAAAACCGAATATATTAGTCAGTGTTTCCACTGTGAGCAAAATCAGAACATTATTTCGTGATCAAAACGGTATATGTAATCTCTATCATATTTGATATCTGTAATCTAACACCATATAATTAAACAAGCCGGAGATACGCCACAGTGTTTGAGCAATGATTAAAGTAAAATCATTGCATCATATGCAGTGAAATTTAATATCTATGTCTTAAAACTTGACAGTGTGGTGGTAATGTGATAGGGTGTAACTTAAATTAAAAAAGTGCAAAACTTCACATAAGTTTGCATATGACGAAATGGTTAACACACAAATATATATGTTTGAACAGTTTAACCAAAATTAAGCTTTGATTTTTCTAGAACTAGCAGTGATTAATTCCGTCCTTGATAAAATCTGGTTCCATTCTTCCTAGAACACCGATTGAATTGTATTTCCAGATACGTTAACCATATAACTTGATATGTTCGTGGTACAACTTTGAAATTTTCTATATATTCTATAGCCCAGTCGTCAATACTTACAGGGTAACTCTTTATCACCATGATATTTGTGAACCAAATAGCAATATATCATAGCGCAAAACAGTTTTGATGCACCGATTTACACATTGCTTGAATATATATACACATCATCGGCATCTTTGAAATTTTTACCGAAGCTGAAATTTCGTTGTGGGTAAAGTCAAATAAGAAATGCTTTAAAAGAGAATGCTTATTTAAAGAAATATAATTGCAATAAATGTGTAATTGTAGGATGTGTTTATGAACGTTACTTTAGGATTAGTTGGTTTGGAAATGAGTGGATGGGATTTCATCATCACGCTAAATATATATCAGGTTCCATTTGAAATTACGCGATTAGGTGTATCTTATTTCTTTTTTTATATTACTCGTTTGCTGCGATAAAGGAAATTTCACACGATGCATTCTCAAAATGACGCGGTAACATATTTTGATATTATTTTCGAAACTTATTGTAATTTAATCATCGAAACAAGCATAGAATGTCAGCTGTAACATAACTTTTATATGGTAGAAAATGCCGCGATGTGTTACGAAATGTTAAATTTTATCAGTCTGGGCAGTGTAAGAAATTAAGAGATAAAATTTTAGTTTAGTTATGGCAAAATTGTTACATCTCACAATAAAACACAGCATAACCAAATATATCGGCACACAAAGTCTTAAATGCTGTAATAGAAACATTTACACATAACATGTTCCATCAATGGATGTAAACACATAAATCCCACTAAATATATGTATTTGTAAAACGTTAATTGATTATGGGAAAAAGTGTAGCATTTTTATTTAGATATTATGCATCAAATCTTGTTTTGCGATGTAAAAACCAAAATAATACCATAACCTGGGAGTGTTGCAGCGATGCGGAAATACCATAGTACGCTTTTACTAAAATTTCATAATCATACTGTGTAGTGAGACAAAAAACAGTAGCGACTGTAAAAACGCCCGAAAACGGCACGAAAACAGCGTATTTCTAATAAAAGTTTCAACATATATTAATGTGGGGTGTCACCATAATAGATTAATCACTGTTGATTAGTGTAACAAATGGAAAACAGGTCGTAAAAAGTTAATTTTAAAATTACAACTACAGTATAGTAACATCCACAGTACAGTAACATGCACTGTACAGTAACGTCCACCCACAATACAGCAACATCCACCCACAATACAGTAACGTCCACCCACAATACAGTAACATCCACCCACAATACAGTAACACCCACAGTGTGTGTGGGTGTGCCAAAAGCCCCATTTTTTCACTACTAACCTACGTGGTCCTAGGGGTGTTTAGGATCACTGTAGATTACACAGGAACCAACAGCACATTACTACAAGATATCCCAATACGAGCACCAAAGGCTATTTATTTTATGAGCTTATTCCTAAGGCCTTAATGTTAACACATAGAATGCCGACTGTTTATTTCAAACACTACAAGTTACCAACCCTACATACAGTAAAAATATAAATATCTGAACCGTACTCACCTTGATTTCGCAACTTCTGAGGACGACTGAGACCCTGACCTAACTGCGTTACCGTTTAAGTAAACTTTTTAAACCAGATTTCTTGGAACTCAAAAGAAAACCTAGTTCTCAAATCTCCCTAAAACGTCAATTCTTAATATAATAGCTACCAAACAGACTATCATTTCTTAGAAATGTGAAATTCGCTCCCTAACTATAAATTTAATTTTTGATTTAGAGAATAAGTTTTTATAAAATTTTAAAATGAGGTAGAAATTTCACGATAGTGCAAAGGCAAAACACCAAAAATGCATACACAAATGTGATTTGACAAAACTACATATTTAGAGTTCACTCGAGAATAAATATTTTTTGGCCATTTTTACACGGGATTACGCCACGAGAAATATATACATCCAAACAAAGTCGAACGGTCACGAAACTGGGGTCCAGTTCACAAACAAATTGTTATTAAAGTAAACATACTTAAAATAAATAGGTACAGTATTTGAGAACCGATCTAAGATTTTTTCATTTTTCACCTCTGAGCACATGATGCATTGTGCATACGCGGCTGGATGGCCATTAAACCGAAGCCTACCAGAAGAATGACGGTAACTATGTACTAAAAAGAACATATATCTAAAGGGCACGATAGTAGAACATCGAACGTGAGTTTTTTTCCGAGTGAGTAGTCCAACACGAGTACCAAACCAAATTAAAAATGTCTAGCCGACCCTGCAGCTCACAACCCGCCTTGGTTGAAACTGCCTACCAGGAATGCCGTCGACATTGCATCCTCACTGTTGTGTGACGTCAGGTACACGGTTGATTGTCATCACCTCGTTAGTGCAGGTGACATGAAAGGTTTTCCATGAGCAACACGAGTAAAAACTGAGAAAACTCACTCTCTAATTAAGTATATCAATATTGCCGATCTGGTTAACTAAACAACAGCAAGGAGCTTAATGAATTGATGCTATTTAACGACGGATATTTTGTGATGGATAAGTAAATTTTCGTAGTTTACTAAAAGATTTGGGGCGCGTGGTTCTTGACTGCTAATTTGAGCGATGACCGAGAAATTACTTGCCGAACTCGGGCTATTACAGGAGTTGCGATGTTGGTACAATGCCGAATTTTGTATCCGTAATTTGTATCTATTTTGTATATTAACGTTTTGGCTGAAACACCAGTGTGCTCGGAAATCCTAGTCGTAAGATGTCGGCGAGAACAGCCGATGTAGTCTGCTTCACAAGCAAAACAGACAAATTTGTATACGACGTAAGACTTGAGCAGTTCCGGTGTCTTATCTTTGAAAGAGAAGAAGTGTTTAATCTTTTTACCAGTTGCAAAAATGACTCGGATGTTAGAATTAAGGTGTGCTATTTTGAACAGATTCGTACTTCTTTTTTGAGGTTGTTGGAACAGTTACCAAAAAACGGAATTTTAATAACGAAATATTTTGATTCACACTCACTTTATGTTGTACTCTTTTCAGACGATTGATCCTGGGGGTAACTTGCGTCGTCGGGACGCGAAAACTAGCTGTTGGTGCACCTTTTGATTAAATTATCCACTATTTTCGATGGAAAATTGTTATTAATAAATATTTGCCGTAGAAACCGTATTTCGGTGTGGATGATACTATAATTACTGCCGATCTGAAATGCTCTGTGTAAGAGGCAACTAATCAGGCCAATTTTGTATCTAGGAAAGATATGCAAACCGAATTTCGTTAATAAACCAGTGAAGGTTGACTGCCTGGACGTTGATGTTGCAAACCCGTGGGTGTTTTTGGAAATTTTAATATCACGGAACGGTATTGAATCGTTCTGTTCTATTTTGAGTGTAAACTTAATACTTGAATGATTAGAATTAAGATATGTCAAGAATAGTTCAGCATGCTTGGTATTATGGAACATCGTAAATGTGTCATCAAACATATCCACGATAGAATCACGGTTTGAATGCGATAGGACAACCATCTAACCAAATCTTTTCCAAAACGTTCATAAAGATGTTAGCCAGGCTAGGGCCAAGGAGCGAACCCATAGCTACCCCGTCAGTTTATCGGTAAACCGTGCCGTTGACCTTTTGCACATAGCGTGATGGCTGTAATAAGTTCGGTTCGGTACTCGGAATGGGACTAACGGTTTCATTGTTATTAACCGCACTCTAGATAAATTGTAAGTTTCAAGGAGTGGAATGTTGGTAAAAAGTGCAAAGATGTCAAAACTAGTAAGATGACAGTGCTGATAGTTCAATTTTGAAATTTCGTTGGCGAATTTAAACGAATTGCTCACGGTATATTGATTTCTGGTTTTCCAAAATCGGGATAAGGAATTGTGCCAATTTATGAACAGCTGAGTCAACGTATGAGAGGATCGGTCTTAGCAGAACATTCAAGATTTATGAACCATTGGAGAACCATATAAAATAGGAATTCTCAATCCTGAAGGCAAGAGTTTGTAGTGCTGAAATTCACTGATATACTTATCTTGTTTAAAACGATTGATGAGTTTTGATACTGCGGCTTCGTCTCTATTAATGTTGGTATAAATGTCCTGTTTGTTAGTGACCTTAAAATGCAGCGGGTCGTTTCAAATTGCCACCATGTTATTCATGTAGTCAGCGTTGTTCAACACTACGATACCTCTACCTCACTCAGGTGGAGTAGTTACTATATCCTTATTCGTCGCTAAGTACATAATGCACGATAGTTGTTCAGCTGAAAAATTGGATGGTGGTGACGAGCTATTGCATACATTGATAGCTGATTCGATGGCGTTACGCAGCTTACATTTAACGCTAAAATGAATGCCCGCGATCTCAGGCTTTTTGCAGAATTGTTGCAAGAAAGTTTCGATCTGAGCGTAAACTTGCAATTTGTTAATTTTGGCTCTCGTAGGTACGAACTCAAGGCCTTTAGCGAGTGTTTAGATTCAGCAATTCGCTCAGTTGTATATTGGAAAAATTGAATACACATTTGATGTTATTAGTGTTATTAGAGCTATGAGCTAACCTATTGCTTAGATGGAGTACCTTTTTGGTGTTTCTGACGACAGTCCGCATCAATTTTGACAGAAACCCAGCGGATGTATGATGACAAAATAAACCAGTCGATGTATTGTATTGATTTTTGAGGAAAATCGCTAACCGCATGAAAATGCTTTTAGTGCAGGGTGTAAGATTACTCGTGCCTTTTAGTTTCATTCACCAGAATCTTTTGGGCGAAAGCCGGACAATTTTTTATCATTTTCGTATGATGGCCTTATTTTTAATTTTCACGAAAGGCGGTGTAATGCTATTGTTTAAGCAGGTTTGAATGAAATCGACATGCGCTCTACATTTCGCAGCATTAATGCAGGTTTTTTAGAAGCTCTAAATAATCGTGTCCCATGTGGATCATTACTTGCGTCTAATGCCGGAAATCTGTCCCTCGGGAAACTGCGCTTGTATCAACCGATCGAGAGCCGAAATCGCTAAATTATGCGTGGATTCCATGATAAAAGGACGTTGTTCGTTAACATATATTAAAATGCTATTTAATAGTAAAATTTTTCTCAGACAGCCCTGCTCGCTTCGTTCTTCGTTAAATCGCAGTTGTTTTTGTTTGCGTTTACCTCGACAACAAAGTTCATTATGATTTTTAAATTCACACAACGGTCTTTGATCACATCTTGGCATAAGGACATGGAAGGCTGCTATAGCAAGTAAGCGTTCAATATTTGCACCTTTCCGACGGACTGCGCACCGGGTCAATGTTTCAACGGCTTTCGATTTTGTATATTACATTTAAACACCATTTTAAACAGCTGTCCTATGCTGTAAATTTAAATTTTGGCAGCTGTCAAATGCTACAAATTTAAATTTTGGCAGCTGTCCAGCGTGGGATGTTAAACTTTTGGGAGTTGCCCAACGCGGAAAAAAATTTTGATAGTTGTCCATCGCGGGAAATTCAAATTTTGGCAATTGTCCATGGCGGGAAATTTAAATTTTGCAGTTGTTCAGCGCGGGAAATTCAAATTTTGCAGATATCCAAAGCTGTAAATTTAAATTTTGGCAGTTGTCCAACGTTGTAAACTTAAATTTTGGCAGTTGTCCTACGCGGGAAATTCAAACTTTGAGAGTTGGCAAGCGCGGTAAATTCAAATTTTGGCACTTGTCCAGCGCGGTAAATTCAAATTTTGGCAGTTGTCCAACGCGGGAAATTCAATTTTGGCAGTATTCCAATGCGAGAGATCTAATTGCGGTACCAGTGTGGCGAAAATCGTCTATTTGTCCCGTCTAGTCCGCCATGACGCCCAACTTACCACACGTAGCTAGCTAAGTAAATGCGGACAAAACAGATAGTCAGCCGTGACTGTTGATTGTCCCAAGGAGCAATCCTAGACTGTTGGGACATAGCTAGGTCTCGGCGCAGACAAATTAACGTAAATGAGCCATTAACTTTCTGTTACCAATAAACTAACGGGGTAGCTATGGGTTCGCCTCTTGGCCCTACCCTGGATACCATCTTTATGAACGTTTCGGAAAAGATTTGGCTAGATAAATGTCCTACCGCATTCAAATATTCTTTCCGTCGTAGACACATTGATGACAAATTTACGTTCTTTCATAATACCGAGCAACCAGAAGAGTTTTTGACATATCTTATTTCTAAACATCCAAATATTAAGTTCACATTTGAAATGGAACAGAACGATTCAATACCGTTCCTTGATATTAAAATTTCCAAAAACACCCACGGGTTTGCAACATCAACGTTCAGGAAGTCAACCTTCACTGGTTTATTAGCGAAATTCGATTCGCATATCTTTCCAAGATACAAAACTCGCCTGATTAGTTGCCTTTTACCAGAGCATTTCAGATGGGCAGTAATTATTGTGTCATCCACAGCGAAATGCGGTGCCTACGCCAAACATTTATTAATAACCATTTTCCATCGTCGCTCTAGGACCACTCGCCTGAAAACAGTACAACACAAAGTGAGTGTGAATCGAAATATTTCGTTATTAAAATTCCGTTTTTGGCAACTGTTCCAACAAACTCAAAAAAGAAGTACTAATCTGTTCAAAATAGCACACCCTAACTCTAACATCCGATTCATTTTTGCAACTTGTAAAAAGATTAAACATTCTTTCAAAGATAAGACACCGGAACTGCTCAAGTCTTACGTCGTATACAAATTTGTCTGTTTTGCTTGTGAAGCAGACTACATCGGCTGTTCTCGCCGACATCTTACGACTAGGATTTCCGAGCACACTGGTGTTTCAGCCAAAACGTTAACGCACAGATACAAAATTCGGCAGTGTACCAGCATCGCAACTCCTGTAATAGCCCGATTTCGGCAAGTGATTTCACGGGTATGGCTCAAATTGGCAGTCAAGAACCACACGCCCCAAATCTTTTATTAAACTACGAAAATTTAATTATCCGTCACAAAAACCCGTCCCTAAATAACATCATTTCATTGCGCCCCTTACTATTGTTTAGTTAACCTGATCGGCAATATTGATATACTTAATTTCTTGTATTTTAACCCACTCTCTGTTTACACCAATAAAGACTAGTACACCCACTCAATTGTGAAACACTAGTTTTTAAAAAAGCGAAAAACATACAATTGTATAAAAGTTAAAGCTAAATTTTATTATTGGATGTATGGACTAACTCCTTCCGTAAGTTAAAAAATCTTTTTCAAATTTTTGGCAACACTTAATTATTTAATTAAAATTTCATCAATTTTTAGTTAAGCACGTAGTTTTTTACCAAGTGTCAGCAGGGCCTCGAATGTTTCAAAGATTTTTCTACGTTATCCTACTTATAGAAATTGTTTGAACGCAATACCTGGAACCCTGATTGTTATCACCTAGCGAATAACAAAAAAATTGTTCAGATTAGCGCTTACGTAAAAACAATTTCCGAAAATACATTGCTCTGTATTTTGACTGTGGAATCGTTTTAAAAAAGTTTACTGCAACCGCGTTTAAAATTAGCCAAAATTTTGCTTTTATTTTAAGTTTGGAAAAAATATTTCGTTTTGATTTTACTGTAAGAACACCACCTAACGAAGTTCCATCGATATTCACATATGGCACGAGACCCATCCACTCACAACTGTTTTATCTTTTCATAAAAGTCAGCAAGTTTATTGCTCACCTAGGTTGGGCTTACTCCCATATTTCTGTTTGTTTTAGCTCCCTTTCATAGTTGTTTTTGATCATTGCCATGTGTAATGCGCCAATGGAATACTTTTGTACTTTGGACTAGAGACCATACCCACAACTTTTTGATTCTCTAAAAATCTGGAAACATCAAACTGAGAAGCATCGCTTCTCCATAATCAACTAGTAACGCATTCATCGAACTTTCCCTGAAATTTCATTTCCAGCACTTATGAGATGTTTTTCGCTAGAGAACGACACAAAAAGTTAAACCGAAATTATTTTATGTGTATTTAGGACAGTTATCTTTTATGCAACAAAGTTTGGCTTAGAATCTATTGAACGGATGGTATCACATAAAGTAACACATACCACTCACTGTACTCATGCGTAATATATCTTGCTGTTCGACCGTTAATTGTTTCTACCAACAACAACACTGACAAGGCTAGGTCAGGGGCGTGAAACGATTATTAAACTTCAATAATTATAGCCCGTACACTATTTAAAAGAATCCTAAATGATCTTTATTTTACTTGTACCAATTCCGGAACTGTAAAACATCAAATCATTCCACCAAGAAACCGTACACCCCGGAAATTGTTCGCTAGCTCAAGGTACGTAAACTCACGGGGAAATCAGGTACGATTGACTAATTTATTCGCATATTACTTAAATTGTTTCCTTAAAATATTGGTAACTTTAAATTCCTAGGTTAAAATCAGATATAAATTTTAAATAATGTCAAACGACCTAAAAATGTATATGCGCTAAACAATCTCAACATGCACAGAGTGTCCTTTACAATTAGCTCTTTACAATGTTCAATTTCAAATTACCTCCGCTATCCAGATTTCAAAATTTACACAAAACGGTCCGAGAATTGTATTGTGGTTCGGGAATACTTAGATATAATTCGTTTCGAAAAGGCACATTTCAGTATTTTCGCGAATCTAGTGAATACTGTTCTGTCATTAAAAATATAAATATGGTGTTTTTATAAAAGTTTCTGAAAATTAATAAAGAACTGATATGAATAAATTGAATATTAGAACAATTTTTTGCACCAATGAAAAGTTCTTGAAATATATAACTATGTTACATCGCCAAAGAAAGGACACAAAAACTGACTACACTGGCTTCGATGTTTTAAACTTCGCACGAATTTTGCAGTAATTGTTGAACCGCTGGAGTTTTTAAAATGAATCTGACAAAAAGTATTTTGCGTTTTCCTAGTACTGCTGCCAAGAATGAGACACTTATTAGGGGCTTTATATAAATTATCAAAATCAATCCGCTTTGAAAAAACTTTCGTCTTAAGGGCAATTTATTAGACAACGACTTATCTGAATCTGCTAATGGGACATCAAAAGTGACAAGTGTGCAAAATGACACACGACTGTCCCAAGTTAACTGAGACTATAGTCATTGTCTTGTGAATGTCAAGGCTGACACCGTATACTATAACTAATCCTCATTTTTAGAAAAATAATTAGTTTGCTGCGGTTATAATCTTCATTCGTCTTGATGTGTAACGCTTCACAAATACGGAAATTTTAACGAATAGTCATGTACAAATCCGATATTGTCAGGCGCTTTAGTTGGCTTATCCGCTATAGTTTCGGCAGACCGTTGGGCCAATTGACTGGCACACTTCTTATCTTAAATGACGCATAATGCTTTTTAAAACTCGCTACAGTCCGACTTATGTACCAAATTGCATGCCACTATTGCACCAGCATATAGGCTTTTGCAATACAGTGTTCTGTAACCCACAAGGCTGTAAAACATCCCACCACCAGCGCAAAATTCATTGTTTGTGCAGTCGGTGGTGACAACTACAAAACATGAACACCTGTATCGCCAATCCTACAGTTAGTCACTGGTTTATTGTGTATGTTTTTTGCTGTCTGTATCATAGGCAATCTGTATGTATGTTGTTGTTTATTGTTGTGTGAACAAAATATCTACTATAGTGTAACTGTTGGATGTTTCGTACGCGTAACGTGTAACGACCTTAGCTTAGGCTAAAGACTAAGACTCAGGCTTAGTATATTGAGAACGGCATTGCCTGCATTTAATTTCCGCAAGCCCAATTAGCTTCTGTCTACGATACTGCCTTACATACTCATAGGGCGAGTAGGAGGTTATGCCCCCGATGTTCGAACCCTATTGAATCATGTCCAATTCCACTTCCGGGGGGCGGCCTGATCCCCCCGAGGCTCTGCGAACAACCCCCACCCCGAAGCACCCCTATGCGCCGAAACCGCTGCAAAGTTTTGGGAAAAATTGGATGAAAATTGGTCAAAATTTGCGAAAAATTGGCAAAAATCGAAAAAAATTTGACCCATTTTGAGTCCCAATAAATTCAAAAATGTATCTTCATTGAAAACCAGGCTCCACAGACCGGCTAATCCCCTCTGGAAGGACCGTCCCCTCCCGAACAACCCGCTACTCACATGGGACTTTGGAGTTCGCGCACGTATGGAGACAAAGTTGCAGATCGGAAAAGCCACGCAAACCTGTTTTCGCATTGCAGATTCATGGGACAATGGGAACTGAGGGGAAGCTTGTTTTATTATCTGCTGTCTACGGAACAATTGGGTAGGTTAATGTTTTTCGCAGCTGGTGTCTACGGAACCACATTGCAGGTCGATAAAACTATGGGTTGGTTTACCGTAGCTGCAGTCTATGGAACACCAAAAGATGTGGAGAGCTTTTTTCCTTCTTTGGTATCTATGATATGATTATAGAGAAGCGGTGCAAAAATTGTTTCCGGTGGCTGATGTTTGCGGGAAAGTGTTGCAGTTTACAAAGCTGTGGGAAAATATTTTCACTGCTGCTGGTCATAGCTGGCGGTGACGATAGAGAAGCTCCGAGGAAACTGTTGTATTCACTATGGGATAGGGAAGGTAGGTAAACGGGTTTCACTATATTACTGCGGAGAATTTTTTTCGCAGTCCATGGAATAACCGAGAAAGTGGGATACCTGTTTCCTTATCTAATGTGTATGAGACAATGGGAGTGGTGTGGAGAAGCCTTTTTGTAGCTGCAGTTTAGGGGCACCAGAGGAGATTGGGAAACATGTTTCCTTACCTGCTGCTTATTGAATCATAGCGAACTTGCAGAAAAATTTTTCGTAAAGTTTTCTATGGGTCAACGGAAAAGTTGACTATAGTTGTAGGAATCTGTTTTTGTATCTGTCATAAAAGTTACGAAATTTGTGGAAAACTAGTTTTAGATGGACTAAAGCGTGTGCACTTGTCTGCCTTATGTAGTATTACTGTTAATCCGCAGGTTTATGTGTACATGTTCTAATCAATTCAACACTGGTATGGTTGAGGATTTACCTGCCTGTAAAAAGCAGCGGTGCGTTCTCTAGCATCGGAGCCGCCTATTTCATTATTCATTTGTGTTGGCGGTTCAATCTTTTAATGTTCTGCTACTTTTGATTCACTGAGGAAAAACTCAAAAGAAACCTAGTTCTCAAATCTCCCTAACCCGTTAATGCTTAATATACTGGCCGCCAACCTGGTTACCAATTGTTAGAACTGTGAAATTCGCTCTCTAACTACAACTTTTATTTTTTCGTTAGAGCATAAGCTTTTACAAAATTAGGAATCCCTAACTCATAACAAGTTTCAAGAATTTTGAGAAAGTCCAGCAGAAATACATACACATATCCACTAATATAAGGGTATGCTTAAGGCACCCAGGACTTACACTCAAATCTGACAGGTATCTAAACTACAGCCCTGGCCCACAAATTGTAAAACTTTATTTTGTTTCACACTATCTTAAAGTTATATCTTCCTAGAACTAAATAATTTTTATGGCCATAAATGGCTGCGAGTATAAGGTCTCTAACTTCTGAGCAAATGAGGCCAAATTTGGCACGGGTAATCTACAATGTGCCATGGAGTCTATGGAACAGGCAAAAACTGGTGAAGCTGCCGAAAAACTTCTGTCGTAGCTGCAGGCTATGGAACTATGGGGCGAGTGGAAAACTAGTTTTCTATCTGCTGGCTAAAAGATTATAGTGAAGTTGCGGTCAAAATTTTTTCCTACCTGTGACCTATGAAAAATAACGTGGAAAATTGCGCATTCGGTGGAAACTTGTTTTCGTGTCTGCCATATATGAGACAACGAGAAATGTGGGGAAATCATTGCAGAGCCCGCGCCGCGAAGGTGTTGCAAATTTTTGGTAGAGATTGGGGAAAAATTGACAAAAATCGAGGAAAAATTTTGACTAATTTGAGTCCCAGTCAATTCAAAATATATATGCCACTGACGATGTGACCCAGCCGACCGGCTAAGTCATAACCTCACGAGCTATGCAGGACTCTCATGGGCCGTTGAAGCTATCCCATGAATGTTTCAGGTCGCAAAAATCTCAGAAAAGTGTTTTCGCAGCTGTATATTCGTGGGACAATGGGGAATGTTGGGAAATTTGTTTAATTGTCCACTGTATATTGAACAATTCGGAACTGGAGGAGAAATTTTTTTCGTAGGTGCTGTCGGTGCGACGGCTGCGAAGTTGGTGTATTTTGCTTACTTATCTGCTATCTATGAAAAATTGGTAAAAGTGGTATACAGTTTATAGTAGGCGCTGCATGCGAAACTACGTTGCAGGTCGAAAATGTCAAAAGTAACTGTTTTTGCAATTGCAGATGCTAGGGACAAGGGGAAGCTTAGGGAAACTCTTCGAAAAATTTTCCTACCGTCGCTGTTTTCCTCCCACAGACTGCAAGTGCTAAAACAAATTTCTAGCAGTCTAAAATTTTCCAATCTTCCAACATGTAACATGGTAGTCCTCAGGCTTTGCATGTGACAAGGTTTGGGTGTGCGTTGTATAGCACACATACCGAATTTTAACAAATTGTTCCATATCTACGTTTATGTGTGCTTCACGCAGTGGAAAGCATCTCAGATAACATGTGAAGGGATGTCGACGTGCCGGATGCATATATTTGAGAAGTAAAGTTAGTTATAGACCGGAGCTTTCCAATAGGTTGATTTGATTAAATTGGTATTTAGGGTTTATAAACAGTTGTTTTTATTTTAATGTTTAGTGCTTAAAGTAATAAATAAATATATTACAGCTAGTTACTACGTATAAACATTAGCTACTATGTATGGTGTCGCCACGTATAATTTTTTTCGCTAGCTACTCTGAAGACTCTCCAAGTCACGAGAAAATATACATTAAATATAAATCACGTGTTTGTTTCAAAACATCTGTCATCTTTTTTAATATATTTTGAGCAAGCGTAACAGTATGACACAAAGCCGTTCTTTTTGCGTGCGTTTCTGCTTGGTTTAATTTTGTTTTACTGAACTTTAATATTTTTATTTCTGCTAGCGATTGGAGCTTGTAACGGATTTGAAAAGCAGACGTTGAAAACCTAGTTTGAGGAGCGTTTAATCCTACTTTTAAGTGTTTACCAGGCTATCAGAGAGGTTTCCTGTCTAAACCCGCCCCAAAACTGTAAAATCACTAAAAACCCCATGTTGCTCACCAAATCTCTTATATCCCTAATCAAAGACGTGAACCGAAACAGCATCTAAGCTGAAACACAGTGGTACTTTTCCGGGACGAGTGACAAATATTCATAGATATCGAGGCACAGCTGGCTGAATCAATGATGCATTAAGTGGCATAAGTTCGGACCGGAATATAACCGGAACATAATTTCTTGAAATATACTAATTTTGAATAAATATCCTAATTTCGAATGTCTTGTTTTTATAACGGAACCACACCTCGAGCAAATCAAAGCAGACACGCTGCAACGCCATAAGAATAAAAGTACACATAGGTAGAATAACGCGAGCCATGAAAGGACGTTTATTCCGACGCGCATACTACCTGCCGCGCGTACGAACACATCTTAAAGTGACTAAACTCTTCCCATTTTATAATCCGATAGCCGTCATAATAAAAATATCCCCGACCAAACATACCCCAAACAAAAATACCTAATATAACATCTACGATCTCCAGCCTTTGTAACCGCAAGTAGGTGTCCTATCGACTGAGCAGAGAGTAACCGGGATTTCGGTTCAGGCGAAAATCATCCGGTTGCGGCTCTAGTGTAACCTACGTGGTCCTAGGGGTGTGTAGAACCACCGTAGATTACACACGAATTAACAGTTGGTTACTACAATATTCCCCAATGTGAGCACCACGGACCATTTATTGTACGACGTTATTCCTAAGGCCTTAACTTTTCACACTAATAATTCAGACAGTTTATTTCACACCCTATAACAAACTACAGATTCTACACGCAATAAAACAAATAAACGGCTGAACCGTATTCACCTTGATTGCGCAACTTCTGAGGCCGAAATTTCTTGGAACTCAAAAGAATCCTAGTTTTCAAATCTCTCTAACCCGTTAAGTTTTAATATAATGGTTGCCAACGGGGTTATGAATTCTTGGAACTGTGAAATTCGCTCTCTAACATAAGTTATAATTTTTGCGTTAGAGAGACCCTTTTTATGAAATTCTAAGAATCCCTAACTCAACAAATTTCGTGAAAATCCAGCAGAGATACATTTACATATCCGCTATTGTAAGTGTAATAGTTAAGGCACCCAGGGCTTACACTCAAATCCGATAGGTACGTAAACTGTAGCCCTGGCACATAATTTTTAAAATTTTTAATTGTTTTAAACTCTCTTAATCTTAATAATTCCAAAAATTAATAAAATTATTAGGGCCCGAAATTACCCAGGGGATGAGGTTCGTAACTCCTTAGCGGGTGGACCAATTGAAGCCAAAATTGGTATAGGTAATCTAGAGCGTGGCCTATGGCATTTGGCGTCAAAATCCGCTTATGCCCAAACCATCCCACTGCCCGGATTTGTATGAATTTCGGCTAAGAATACAATATGCTGAGAATTTTGCTATTTTCAAAACAACAAATCTTTTAAGATTTTTTATACACACGGCATAAAATATAACATATACACGTCACACCACTATTATACATATTTTCTATATCATGCTCATACAATTCTTATAAACACAAACAGTAAATAAATTCACACGTGGTTGTATAATATATGCTATGAACTATACTACACACGACTAAACAACACGTTCTACAAACATGACACACTGTATAAACACAAAGATGACGCAACTACATTTAGGTTCCCACTACATTTTATAAAACACAAATTCGCTCATGTGAAGTGACGTTAAGGGCTTCGGCCCGTCGTGTTTGGGTTCACGACTTAATACGTCCCTCGGGCTCACATGCGGGAATTTGTTCCCAAGGCAACACATCGTTACACTAGAAAAGTTAAACATGATATTGTACACACAAGTCTTACATGATATTGTAGTAACCATTCGTATATTAGCTCAATTACAAAATTCATTTTTCACCGATAAAGATTGTGAACGTTGAGCACTGTTCTTGCTTGGCAATCCATAAATGACGTGTTCTCCAAGAGCAGTTTGGTGCAAAACATACCATGAATTTTCCAAACGTTGTACATCTTGGCACATATTCCGATGTTCACGGTTCTGGGTGGTGTTTACCACAATGTAAATTTCTAAAAGCCTATAAAGAAATCGCACGCAAATAGCACCATCATACAACAGCGCTTTAACACACGCACATATTCCTTGGTATTTTTCGATTATGTCATTAAATTGAACACCTTCATTGCTATGCATCGGTTTATTTTATAGTCAATTCCTTTGATATTGACTAAATCAAAATCCTTAAAGTTGTGGTCAAATTTTCATTCCCGTTTAGGCTAGAAACATTTTTGTGTTTTCTATAAATACCATTTTTGAACACCTTATTGAATCACCCCTCTGATCCAAAATAATAGACGCACAGTTAACCAACGACCATTTTCTTACCGTTGTGTTCATCTGTATCTCGCTTTGCATAACTTCATCCAAAAACGTCCGTTTAAGTTCACATCTTTCGAATACACTTATCTCAGCGATACCACACTGTCTTCGTCCATATGTTTGGATTGGTTGACGACTTTGCCGTTTATCACAAAAATTCCATTCGGCATTAGGAATTTCGCACCTGAAAGCTGTCTCAGAACCCCGTCGGGTTTCAACATTTCGATTCATTCAGGACATAGTATTTGTATTGTAGATAAATTTTCAGTACTACTTTGCATATCTACTGATTTAAATTTTTTGTTACACAAGCCGGAATTCGGAATTTTCACATAAACACCAGGTTTGTCAGTGCAGTCAGAATTTTCAATAGAGTTCAACGGCTCATTGTTTAAACTATTTTTTGTGATTCACTACGAATGACTTTTAAGTTTGGTGCAAACACTTCTGTCTCCGTTGAACATATAAAATTTTCAATACACTCTTGTTTACAAGCCTCAGCTATAGCCGCTTGAAATGACTCAGGCCTGGCAGTTAACACAAATCGCTGAATTGTTTTATTTAATTCACGCGTAAAATTTTCTAAGGCAATTATATCCCTATTATGCTTGGAGAATGTAGGATAAGCTTTCGTAACCAGATATGCAATATCTTTTGCATATGTTTCAACTGGCTCATTAAATTTTTGCGACCTCTCCCTCAATTGTGCACCATAATTATATGTGGCACACTTCGGTAACAAAATTCCAAATAAATTGGTTTTCAAAAGATCATAATTTTTCTTAATTTCACATCACATATTTTCCCATTTCCAAGCAGCTTCGCTCCGCAAAAAAGCCGGTAGTATACGAGCCATCTCGTTTTTAGACCGCTGGCTTGCAAAAAATGCGTTCGAAAATTCCTTTCCACTCCTCAAAATCATCTCCGAAGTTTCCATAATGAAGAGGAATATCCTCAGCTTCAAAAATATTAGGTTGTCTTTAACTTGCCCCTCCAATTCCCTTTGGATCAAAATTCATTATTTTTTTCAGTACACATCCACTCACATAAAAAAATTGAAGCACTTTGGGCTACCCACAAGTTTTTTTAATAATAATTCACCATTATTTCCAATCAGAGACTATATAACCAACTAAAGTTTGCCCTTGTTCGTATTTCTTCCAGGCTTGCTGCACCAAAATGTAACCTACGTGGTCGTAGGGGTGTGTAGAACCACCGTAGATTACACACGAATTAACAGTTCGTTACTACAATATTCCCCAATGCGAGCACCACGGACTATTTATTTTACGACGTTATTCCTTAGGCCTTAACTTTTCACCCTAATAATTCAGACAGTTTATTTCGCACCCTATAACAAACTACAGACTCTACACACTATACACACAATAAAGCAAATGAACGGCTGAACTGTACTCACTTGATTGCGCAGCTTCTGAGGCCCTGATCTAACTGCGCAACCGCTTAAATAACTTTTCTAAACCGTATTTCTTGGAACTCAAAAGAATCCTAGTTTTCAAATCTCTCTAACCCGTTAATTTTTAATGTAATGGTTGCCAACCTGGTTATGAATTCTTGGAACTGTGAAATTCGCTCTCTAACATAAGTTTTAATTTTTGCGTTAGAGAGACCCTTTTTATGAAATTTTAAGAATCCCTAGCTCATAACAAATTTACTGAAAATCCAGCAGAGATACACTTACTTTCCGCTATTGTAAGTGTAATAGTTAAGGCACCCAGGGCTTACACTCAAATCCGATAGGTACGTAAACTGTAGCCCTGGCACATAATTTTTAAAATTTTTAATTGTTTTAAACTCTCTTAATCTTAATAATTCCAAAAATTAATAAAATTATTAGGGCCCGAAATTACCCAGGCGATGAGGTTCGTAACTCCTTAACGGGTGGACCAATTGAAGCCAAAATTGGTATAGGTAATCTAGAGCGTGGCCTATGACATTTGGCGTCAAAATCCGCTTATGCCCAAACCATACCACTGCCCGGATTTGGATGAATTTCTGTTATGAATACAATATGCTGAGAACTCTGCTATTTTCAAAACAACAAATCTTTTAAGATTTTTTATACACACGGCATAAAATATAACATATACACGTCACACCACTATATATTTTCTATATCATATATACTCATACAATTCTTACAAACACAAACAGTAAATAAATTCACACGTGGTTGTATAATATATGCTATGAACTATACTACACACGACTAAACAACACGTTCTACAAACATGACACACTGTATAAACACAAAGATGACGCAACTACATTTAGGTTCCCACTACATTTTATAAAAAAACAAATTCGCTCATGTGAAGTGAAGTTAAGGGCTTTGGCCCGTCGTGTTTGGGTTCACGACTTAATACGTCCCTCGGGCTCACATGCGGGAATTTGTTCCCAAGGTAACACATCGTTACACTAGAAAAGTCAAAAACCTTACCGAAATCGGAATTCCCCTTTGACCAGGGTGGCGGAAACATGCTCATAATAAAGCACCGTGTGCCAGAAATGTACAGGCGCATTTATAAACCGAACTAAAACTCGCCAGTTGCAAAATAAAAAGTGCTTATCCGACATTCCTAAACTTATTAGGTTTCCAGCTATGGTACTTTGCATGTGGCTCGTTTACCAGTAAAATTTGGTCTATTCTAAAGCACTGCAGCTATTTATCAGTCTATCCTGTCTTTACAATCCTAGAGCTTTTTTAATAAAAAAAATCGAATTTCTGGCGGGGTGGGGTGGGTACAAAATTTAATTTGCATGGAACAAGCTAATATAAAAGTACTGAATCCTTAGGCTCTACTAGGCACCCAACTGAAGCCTATCAGCGAACTTTCTGAAAACATAGAAATTAAAATTTTTGATTTGTTTTGGCCAAAATAGCGCGTTTTTAACCATACTGAAATTTTAATTTGTTATAAATAGTGCTTTATAAATTAGCAAAGCGTCCACTTTTTCGTCAATGTTGAAAGAAATAATCGGTTCTTTGGTTTTTATTTTTTATATATATGTACTGGAAATAACCGTAGCGTTGCGCTAATGTTTTATTCATAATGTTGAATGTCTTTTTCTTTAAAGTGTGATCAGCTTTAATCGTGAACGAAGAATAGCCCCGCTACTTTTTCTGTATACTCACGATGCCCCAACTAGTATTTATGTTTCAAAATCGAAATGAATTTTGTTCGTGATTGCTAGTTCCGATTATTCCCTGACCACTGCATATATATAACTAAGGTACCATAATTAGGTACTGCAAGATCTACGGAACGACCAGCGATCGTCCGAGTCAAAGGTGAATTAGGTGTTTGTCAGACAACCATTGTTCTGAAGGGATAGAGCCGAAGATGTTTGGTGATTTGGTGATATAGACAAGAAAGTTTTGTTTCTAAAGGAATCAGAATTCCGGTAGAAGACATTTTCTGGGTATTTTAATTTGTGCTATGCTGCAATTATTTCACTAGTACAAAAGAAAATATATACATAAATAATCAGTGCCTGGGTGGATACATTTGATCATATCTGTCACCGATATACTCACTCTCCTGGAATACTGCTTTCTTTGATCCTCTGAAACTCTTTCGCTTGAATCGTTATTATTCCGCGGTTTTAAATCTAAAGCTATAATTGTTTGAAAATCTGATTATAATGGCCTTAAAACGATGTATGTTTCACTTAAATACATCTGTGAGCGATATAACCATTTTCTAATGCATGATTTCGTGGTATTTGACGCGCTGCTAAAATTTATTGAATTTCTGATTGTAAATGTTGTGGATGTTGCTTTAAACGATGGAATGATTCATTGTATCTGTGAACGGAGTGCCGTTGTAGGAATAGTTTTGTTTTTCCTGGAACATCCTCTTTTGAACCATGTATAATTTCATAATTTTGAAAATCGTATAATTTGTTAAACACATGATTATAAAGGTTTTGGCGGCTGCTGAAAACGATGAGTGGATTCATGCAAACGTATGTTTGACTGTAAAAGTCGCTCGTTGCCAATTATTCCGCTCGCTGCGCACCCGAGTTTTGACCCATCTTCCAGTATTAATTTTAGTATATTGTTTTTTGAGCTATGGTCATTTTCTTTGGGGAAAGTAAATTTACTGACATAACCATCGAACCCGGAGAGCATGGTAATCCTGAAGCCTTCTCCGCTCTGTGGAAACACCGGCAGGACTTTCCATTTTCTACATATTGATTTTATTTTGAAAATCACAAAAATCCGGTGTGATCATTATATATACGTTTTAATATATATAATACATATTTGATGTATTATGAAGCTAAGACCATCATTTGTGATGTATTTATTTACTGTTTTAGTAGTCTGTAAACATTTGGGGGATATAGCCCATGGTAGTAATCGATCCTAGTCGCATTAACGGCAAAACAGGATGCTCGACCCGGAAGAACTGTCATTCAGCGGTACGTTATGTATTATTTACTGTTTTAGTAGTCTGTAAACATTTGGGGATATAGCCCATGGTAGTAATCGATCCTAGTCGCATTAACGGCAAAACAGGATGCTCGACCCGGTAGAACTGTCATTCAGCTGTACGTTATGTATTATTTACTGTTTTAGTAGTCTGTAAACATTTGGGGGATATAGCCCATGGTAGTAATCGATCCTAGTCGCATTAACGGCAAAACAGGATGCTCGACCCGGAAGAACTGTCATTCAGCGGTACGTTATGTATTATTTACTGTTTTAGTAGTCTGTAAACATTTGGGGGATATAGCCCATGGTAGTAATCGATCCTAGTCGCATTAACGGCAAAACAGGATGCTCGACCCGGAAGAACTGTCATTCAGCGGTACGTTATGTATTATTTACTGTTTTAGTAGTCTGTAAACATTTGGGGGATATAGCCCATGGTAGTAATCGATCCTAGTCGCATTAACGGCAAAACAGGATGCTCGACCCGGAAGAACTGTCATTCAGCGGTACGTTATGTATTATTTACTGTTTTAGTAGTCTGTAAACATTTGGGGGATATAGCCCATGGTAGTAATCGATCCTAGTCGCATTAACGGCAAAACAGGATGCTCGACCCGGAAGAACTGTCATTCAGCTGTACGTTATGTATTATTTAATGTTTTAGTAGTCTGTAAACATTTGGGGGATATAGCCCATGGTAGTAATCGATAATAGTCGCATTAACGGCAAAACAGGATGCTCGACCCGGAAGAACTGTCATTCAGCGGTACGTTATGTATTATTTACTGTTTTAGTAGTCTGTAAACAATTGGGGATATAGCCCATGGTAGTAATCGATCCTAGTCGCATTAACGGCAAAACAGGATGCTCGACCCGGAAGAACTGTCATTCAGCGGTACGTTATGTATTATTTACTGTTTTAGTAGTCTGTAAACATTTGGGGGATATAGCCCATGGTAGTAATCGATCCTAGTCGCATTAACGGCAAAACAGGATGCTCGACCCGGAAGAACTGTCATTCAGCGGTACGTTATGTATTATTTACTGTTTTAGTAGTCTGTAAACATTTGGGGGATATAACCCATGGTAGTAATCGATCCTAGTCGCATTAACGGCAAAACAGGATGCTCGACCCGGAAGAACTGTCATTCAGCTGTACGTTATGTATTATTTACTGTTTTAGTAGTCTGTATACATTTGGGGGATATAGCCCATGATAGTAATCGATCCTAGTCGCATTAACGGCAAAACAGGATACTCGACCCGGAAGAACTGTCATTCAGCGGTACGCTTTGTATTATTTACTGTTTTAGTAGTCTGTAAACATTTGGGGGGTATAGCCCATGGTAGTACTCGATCCTAGTCGCATTAACGGCAAAACAGGATGCTCGACCCGGAATAACTGTCATTCAGCGGTACGTTATGTATTATTTCGATGAAGAAAATTATAGTTTAGAGAAATAAAAACTCTATAATTTAAAACTCGACAATACAAACAATCACTTGGTTACCTCAAGTATAGTATGTTAAAGCACATCGTTTGAATATTAAGCTGCTCGAAATGTTTCTTGATAGCTTAGCTCGTCAATGAGCTATTGTATTAAACCTTGCTGTCTACAGTGAGGCAAATCACAACCTTATACATTCCGTCATGTTCGCCCCACACCACTCACGCTTAGCCCCTATGTTAAAAAACCTATTGCTTATTTCTCTCTGGAAATTTATGTTTTTTGATTGCTAAATATTTATAAACATTACTATTGTTTCTAAATATATATATACAACATATAAAGCAAAATTTTGTTCACGCGCTTTGAAATTTTCCATGAGAATGAAGATGGGGGCCAAGGTTGTCCCTCCATTTTTCAGAATGGTGCGGATAGGTTAGATTAACTGAAACATGGATCAAAATGCGCTATTTATTGCATAAATAAAGAAATGTGAAATTAAAATATCAATTCTTAATATTTTCAATAACGGTTACAACGTTTGCAACATCTTAAATATACAATCTGTTTTACCGCCTAAGTATTTTACTTTTGTCGTTTATGCGGCTCGTTTGTAAACGAATGTTAATTGATTGGTGCGATAAAACTATTTATTGAGCGGAGCGAGGTCGCCGAGCGAACCGTTTTTATTTTTTGTCTGGGAGCAAAAAAGTGGATGTCAGTTCGTCTGTCCGTTCGTCCGTTAGTCTTTCATGGATCTCAAGAACCACTGAACCTATTTAAAAAAACTTTTTTGTTTGAAAGCTTATCATGTGAGGATGTGCACCTGATATTTTAGAAGTTTGGCAACTTGTCAACTTTATCATTAATTAAGCTAATTAGCTAATTAACGCCCTAATTAAGCTCATAACAGCTTAATTATTGGTCGTAGAGTCGTTTTAACGGCATATACCCTGGGGTAAATAAAACTATTCTTTCATTTACTCATTGTTGTCTGGGTAATAATATATTCCCAAGAAATTGAGTTCGTTCATATTACTAATGCCGTCGCTCCGCTCAAAAAATGTAGTTCCACTACGACTGGTAAACAACAGAAATGAAGCAATACAGCAAAAATATACAGTTCGTTCTTACTTTCTGGCTTCGAAATTATAATGGTTACTGATTGAGTATGGTCGTGTTAAATACTGATTGAACTAAATTCCACAGCTAATGTTTGTTGTGGGTTTTAAAATGGAAAATGCTGCTATGCTGAAACAGAAAAGTAATACCTAAAATAATAATACGCTAAAATACTGACTCCATCTGGGGATATCTAATACTTAGTGGAAAATTTCAGCGATTTGTAGCCTCGGTGGGAAAATTTGGTTAGATTAAGCGAAAGTGGGAAAATATTCACTTGTTTTTAGCTCAACAAAGAAAATTTTAGCCGCGCAGGAGGCTAAAATATACATTGTACTAGAAGGGAAGTGACGAAGTACTTACTAGAAGGGAAGTGACGAAGTACTTTAGGAATCGTTTCTTCCGCTAGTTGGAGAAGCCACAAATTGTGGTCATGCTCGCGCTAGTACAAACCTGACACGCTCTAGGTTCAACCGGTGGCTTTTAAATATATAACATTATTCTTAGCATTAAATATATACCATTTATCTATCTTCTCCCTAAGCTCCAAAATCAAGGGGGGGATGAGCTGCCCCCCAGCTCAAGCTGGGGAAACATTCGACAAGGGGGATTTTCGAATTTATACATACATATATATATATAATTATATATATTAAAGTGTATATAATATATATATATTTTATATACACCTTTCCGTATATGTAGGTACGTAGTAGTAGTATTATCAAGTTATTTTACCGCACGGTAGCCAAAATTGAAAAATTTCTTGTTCAGGAAAAAATTTAAGGGGGGATGATCTGGGGAGTTCAATGAAGGGGGGGCGCCCCTCCCCCCCTTTAGGGAGGAGCCAGTTTGTCTTTAAAGGGAAATTTTATTAAAATATTTATTTTTAATAGCTGTGTTTTTGCAAAGTAACGCTGTTGTCGAAATAGCAGAATTAGTGACGAAGTGGTTTTGTGGTTGGTCGCCGAATGAGCTGCGCCGCTGTAGAATCGGCAATGAGGCTGAAATATATTCAGTTGAATACCAAATTTATTGTTGAAAATGAATTTTTTTGCTGTAGACGATGAAGGTTTGGTAATGCTCCCGTCTGAAAATGTACCTCGTAAACGTCAACGACAACGCAATGAAGAAACTTTGACTGCAACACGTTTCGAAGGTAATTTTATCTGTGCCTTCGGGAATTCTGGTAACACTCTTTGAGTTTGATTTTAGCTGTACTGATAATTGTTTAAATTCTGAGTTAGTGATTGGAACGAGCGTTGCACAGAATTCCACTGACATGAGAGGGAAATTTCAACGGTGTCCGTTTTTTGGGTGTATAACATTCAAATCTGAACTTCGGTTTGTCGGATTGATTCGCGGATTACCTCACTCTTGGAGGTTTGAAATCATTATTTTGCCATTTAGTTAGGCGCGAAAGCCCATTCCAATATCGTCCCCAGAAAAAAACGAGTCAAATATGCTTGGATATGTCCCGGCTGGGCCCAAAAAATCAATCTCGTTACATATTGCTGGGTGCCTGCGACCTGGGAAAACGTAGAATTTTATGACCAACCTGGTATTTCAGAGGCCGTAGTACAAAAAAGTCAAAACCTGTGATTTCCTCGAAAATCTTAGGATTGTTCGCAAATTCAACCGTAATTTAGAAATTTTTTGAAATATTTTCAGATATTTCCAAAATTTTCTTAAAAATTCAAATTTTTTTGAAAATATTAGTAAAATGAAAATATTAAATAGATGTTTTGTACAGATGTGTTATACTTGCCGTCGATATTACCTCGTGTTTTTGTGGTTAGATAGCCCATGCCCGTTTCGCTGATCCGTACTCTTCTATAAATGGTTGGCACAAAATCAACCGCTTACCAAATTTCGGCAATCATGGTCGATCCCAAACGTTACTTGCTGGAATCATTGAAAATTATTTTTCGAAAAATTGGCATTTTTGCGAAAATAACTTGAGGGAGAAACTGTGATTTTGTACGTTCACACCCGCGCGCACCCATGTTATTATAACTTAATAACTTGTGTAGATACGTGAAACAAATTAGACTCATTTTGTAGAGCAAAATGTCTCTATAGGCCTGTATATAGTGCCTTGATAGATGCTTTATTAGAATGCAGGATTTTGGTCCAAACGGCTTCTAAGATGGGCCCATGAGATCTGAAATCCGCAAGCACGGAAATGTCTCTAACCGCTCGAGCTGTGTAGCCGTGTAGCTCTAGGTACTTGCAAATTGCGAGCACAATATAGAATATTGTCTGTGTGTTATGTTGGATTTTTTATTTGCAAATTATGACTTAGATAATTGATTCTATTTCCATTGGCTAGTGTTCTGCAACTCTTCCAAAACCCTGGTTCAGCTGTGATCAGGGTGACGAGAGCACCAAAATCAGTGTCAATCATGTTAAAAGCTATTTTTCAGGAGCAATTTTTGGATTTCAATTTTTCAGAAACTCTTGGGATTTCAATTTTTTCAAAAGTGGTAGGTAATTTGTACATAAATACAGATTGAAGTCACACTGAAGGTGTGTTAACGGCAATAGTTGAAAAAGTTCAGAGACATGCTACCAAACTCTTACCTGCCGTTCGTCATTGGTTTTACGAAGAGCGTTTACAATTTTTCGGGCTTCTGACATTGCAGGGGCGTCGTGTTCGTAGTGATGTGATGTTTATGCATAAGATAACGCTCATGGTGGTGCTGACGTCGATATTGCTAAGTTATTTATTCCTGGTTGCCTACGGACTAGAGGCCACAATTTTAAATTTGGGTGACTCGATACTCCCACTTTCACCTAAGGCTTCATTTCTTCACGCATCGTCGCATGTCGTCAGACTTTGAAATTCGTTGCCAAATGAGGTGGTCAAAGCTCCATCACTTGCATCGTTCAAGCTGAGGCTCCACGCTTCCGGTTTATTGCCTTTGTAAGTAGTATATTTGTTCATTTCAACTTCACCAAGCCTTGCGTCTGCCAGGCTTAATCTCTTCTATGGTGCTCTCGATGTCCATTCACAACGCCTGCGAATAACTGATCACATTAACGAGTATACCGATTGTAGAAGAAACGTACATATAAACTGTAGTATGTTATTATAGAGTTGTACACGTTGACTGGTGAAATTTTGGGTCGTGGAGCATACGCCATTGTGAAAACGTGTGTCAGTGCGACTACTGGCGAGGAATATGCCGTCAAGGTAGGTAAGCTTTTTGTGCCAAAGAAGAGCCAGTCATGAAACTTACGAAATTTTTATTTTCTATTCGTTGAAAAATTTTCCATGTGCATAAACATGGGGATGTGTCTTAGCTGACCCGGTGGGGCCCGTAGGTGGCTTTTCAAATTCAGGAAATTATTATATATTTTATGACATACAGTAATGGGTTGTGATGTAGTAAAATTGTGCTGGCTTTTTAGCGCTTGCTCCGCAAGGGAAAGCACTTCCATTTATGTTTTATACCTCGCCCAAAACGAAATATTACACATAAAAACCATTGACTTTTAATTTAGAGGGTCGTAACATGTAATTTAGTGATAAAGCGCGCTGAATACGATGTTTTTTGTTATTTAGAGTGCAACTTGATCATATTATAGATACTTTTTCAGAGGGTTTGCAATACATAGGCTTTACCGTACGTTGAGTACAGTGATTTGGTTATCTAGAGTCCAGTTCCAGTACGAATATTTCTTGCGTTTTCAATGGATTATAGTTCGTGAATCCGATTTTCAGAATAATATCTGTCTTCAGTTGTTTGCATATTTATTGCGTGTAGGGAATCCAAAAGATGTAGGTTTTTTCCGACATTGAATACGATGGTTTGATTGTCTAGAGACTAGCTCGAACATTTAATGGTTTTTCAGAGGTTTCAAAGGGTTCAAGGTCGACGACCTTTATTTATAGCATGTCGTCTACTTCCTTTGTTTGTATACATATAGCCTCAATGCCAGGGCTTCCAAAGTGTTGTATGTATATAGATTTTCCGCCTTTTCAGTACGATGGCTTGGTTATCAAGGGTACAGACCGAATATTTCATGTCTTTAATAAGTTTAGGGTCGACCGGGGACGAACCCAATTTACCAAGAGAATTTCATCTGTCGTCCTTTACTTGGTTATGCGTTGTTTTCTGCGCCTCCAAATAAAGGTACAGGTTTTATCACAGAGGTGTTCTATATCTACAACTGGTTCACTAATATTCCAAGGTTCGGGATGTTTCAGGATGGTATATATAGGTACTGAACGCAAAACGTGCTAATGGAGGCTACACTTCATGACAACTATAGATGAAACTAAGGTCGCTCCATTTCATCATCGCTTCCGGGATATTTGTATTGACTTGTTTTAGATTATCGAAAAGCGACCAGGGCATAGTCGGATGCGGGTTATCAAAGAAATCGAAACTTTCCATCTTTGCTCAGGTCATCCGAATATTGTTCAGTTAATTGAATTCTTTGAAGAGGAGGACAAGTAAGACGTAGACAATTGTTACTGTCAAACAAATCATTTAACGAAAATATTTTAATTTAACATTCATTAAAAATTTGAAAATGGTTCCGGCCGATATGTCAGCCCTAATATTATATCTACACTATCATTGCAACAAGCAATCATAAAAAATTTTGCTATTCAGAATTCGATTCGGCCGTTTGAGCGAGCTTGCGAATTATGCTATTTGTGAAACAAGGTGGAAAATCTTAACATTATTTAGCCATGAAGATAATGTCCTGCTGATGGCGTGTGCTAACATGAGGTTTACCAGAAATTCTAGCATCTTGGGGGCATCCCCGGTTTTCGGTTCCCTCCCCGGTCTGCCCGGCCGCCGATTAGACTGCCCTATGAATGCATGTTTATGTTTTCATGTTCGTAGTGTGGGTCACTAATATATCTGTGCTCGTGTGTGTAATATATTTTCGTTTTTATATGCTCTACCAGCGCGGCGCGCCCTTCGATCACTGATCTAAACTGCGTGCAAATCCGTTGCGTTCACCGAATGTATAACGTATAGAGCGTGGGCGTATCAGTTTACTGTTTTCCGACATAAACCTAACATATGGTTATTTATCCGGTGGAGTAATGGAAATTTTAGTTCCGTGTTATTGAACGATAATTGATAAATTTCAAACGTTGAATTTTGTTATCGTTGAGTTATCAGAGCGTAGTATAACGTAGTGGAGATATTGTGTTGCATAGGTGATATCTTTTAAATTCCGTCTGTGTGTATGATTGGCCATAGCTCGGGAACGATTACTCCCTGATACATATTTATGTTGATTGATTGAAATATCATATGGTGAACAGTTCTACAGCATTGGAAAAATAACTGTGAAAACGCGGAAAACCAGGAATTTTTATACTCACGAAGATTCGGGCAGTATGCTTATAGTTTCTATAAATTTTCACTTCATTTTTAGAGCCCAGAAATTATTATAGATAGGTTGCTGAGAATAGTGGTCACCAAACGCGGTGACAGGCTGTTTCATTAGACCACTGCCTGGGAGTAACCGGAATCCCGGTTTCGGCGAAAATCGTGTTCCATTGCGGTTCCGGCGAAAGGCAAAATCATACCGGAACCGGAATTTCGGTTTAAAAACTTTGTTTGAAATTTTCCACATTTTTGCTTTGATCTGTGATCCAAACATAAGTAATATATATTATATAATGATCAAACTTCAATACAACCGAGCAAAAGAAAAGATTAACTAAGCAATTTGCCGTGTTAAACGTAAGTAGGCCACATAATTTCAGTAGGAATTTTTCATAATAATCTGCAGGAGTTTGTTAACAAATCAAAGCCAGGTCGACACTTGTAGCAGCTATTTTGCACATTCAGAAGTCTGCGGGGTATGTTCAAATTAAACAGATCCAACTGGGTAACAGAGTATGGCTTACGTAGATGTACTTTGCTTTGCTTGGCTAACATAAATTGCGTCAGGCACCAGCCAGTGCGATTGGAAACTTTGCAAATCAATCTGAACTGAAGTAAAGTAACGTTATTTGCAACGCAGCCAGAAACTGTTGTCTTGGCAATGAGATGTATTTATTAAGCCTGTGCGAGCAGCATCACAGTTTATCTCATTCATAGAATTCTGATTACAAAGTTATCTAACTGACAGGCACTGTTTGTTGGCAACGCTAGCCTAAACAGTGTCTCTGACCACTGATCAGAAAATTACCTTCTATTATTTTCTCTTAGCACCATATAAACCATTAATTTCAAGTTTCCTAGAGAACAACACGTAACAAACGTATTTGTAGTAAAAGGAGACGACTGGGAACAGAGCGAAAGTGTTTATTCTACGCTCCATGCGTTGTAAGCACATTCAATTTGACGCAGTATACGCAAGGGTGTGTAGTGGAAGGCATTTTTTGCTCTGGGTGACAAGAAAGAAATGTTGATCGATAAAACATTATTAGCTTCCTCAGTCTCTTTAAAGTTTCAGAAAGACAATAATGTCATCGCAATGCATTAAGTTTAATGTAAATTATTTTTAATACATTTTAAATCCACTGTACTTACATTTCTTTTTCATCTGTGTTACTATATATATATGTTTCGAAGTCCAGGTTCCGGTTCCGGCTGGTGGTTCCGGTTCCGGGTATTCGCTGGCATTTAGGTATCATAATGTGCAAGTATATAGGAGATAAGACGTCCTACAAATTGAAACCAACATAACACAATATAGCTCGGCCGGTTGCGGAGATATTGGCCATTTTCGTGTATTTTGTGTCTCATATGCCCATTCAAATCTTTTGACACAACCCTGCACTGTTATTGCAATAACAGCACAGAGCACACGTTTTTGTTTATATAAAGGATGCCTTATTGCTCTAACAGCTGATACAAACAACACCCAGAAACTCAGAACGATCGCGGAGATATTGTCTTTTTGTGTATTTTGGGTCTGATGAGCTTGTTAAAGCCGGTTTTGACCCAATCTTGCGCTATAAATAACGACAATAGCACCTAATTAGACGGCACAAATAGAGGCTTCAAGGTTTCAGATAATGAGCTATGCAGTCACCCGCTCAGCCAAAGTTGACTCATGCGTGTCATTCTAAAAATCAATAAACGGACATTGTCAAATTTCATCAAAAATTTTTCGATTCGTTCGTCTCACTCACTACATTGGGGTAACGAAGATATACTCTAGTATCAATCACCGGAAGTCACATATCATATGTATATGTGTTTTTCTAAGCGTATTGCATTGCTAACGAATCTTGTTTATAAACTGACCGCAAGTTCCGGGCTCGATCTCTGTCGGTCGTCACTTGATTAGATATTTTTTGCAGGTATTATTTGGTGTTCGAGAAAATGCGTGGTGGTCCATTGCTCAATCACATTCAGCGACGTGTGTGCTTTACAGAACATGAAGCAAGTCTTGTTGTGCGCGATATCGCTCGTGCGCTAAAATTCTTACATGACAACGGTAAAGAAATTAGAGTGTTAATGCATAAATATTATGTTTTGTGTATTTCATTAATTCCCAACTGTTGCTGGCATTAAGCGCAGAAATTCGAGAAAATGTGTTAATTTTTGTACCGATGAGCTGGCCTGTCCACAGCCCTCCGAAAAGTGAGGGGAACTTCGGGGGCCCCATGTTCATTCTCTGGGAAAATTAAAAGTGGTGGGGGATAAATTTTGCTTAAAAATACTAAATATTTCCATGTTTTCATGCATTTTTAGTACCGTGAATGTATTGTCAAGCTAAAACGATATTTTAGCATTATAAATAGTGGTAATTAATGTTTAAAAACAATTTGCAAACGAAAAATAAATTTTCAGACATAAAATGTTTTTGGAATTAGTTGAACATATGGGTTTCGGCCGAGTGGGAGGCGGACACGGGGGGAAATCTCACGAACATGGGGATCTGGAAAGTGGGGTGTTTCCCCCACTGTGGACAGGCCAGATGAGGAAGTTGATTAGAATTTGCACGTTTTTAAATCCAGTGCATTTCCCTAGAAACCATTATAGTCGTCTGTGGTATATATTACTAGTAAATTGGTTTATTTCAAACGAACGTTTTCTTATAATTTTACATTCAGCATTTCAAACGTTCCCCATAAGCTCACACATAGTTACTTGCGGCAAACATCATCCAGATAATGAGTATTTATATAAAATTCAACGTTATCGACACATTATCAGTGTATATAAATGTTAATATATAATCATATTCAGGTATCGCGCATCGAGATTTGAAACCGGAAAATATTTTATGCCAAAGCCTCGACAATGTTACACCGGTTAAACTTTGTGATTTGGATCTTGCTTCGAAACTGAAACATGACGCATCGTCAACACTTCAGCCAATTTCGATCACAACGCCAGAATTGCAATCGCCGGTATGAGAAACAGATAGTGTACAGACAGTTGACAATAAATTATTAATCAGTTTCTAGTTGAAAAGGAGCGAGCGGAGTTTCCACCTATAACTTTTCTAGCGGCAAAAATCGTAAAAAAATTTCTTTTTGTCCGTCTGAAAAGCATTAAACTCATCACGACGGATAGATCTTCGCAATATTTTTGTTTGATCACAAATTCAGTCTATTATTAGACGCTAAACGCTTTTTCGGGTCAAAATGTGCGCCAAAGGGGTCAAAGGTCACTTTTTAAAAATTTCGCCATCTGGTTATCTGTTTTTTGCGACCTATATCTCAAGACTGGGCTTTCCATTCGCTGAAAATGTTATCTCAAAAATCTCGAGTTTTTATCTTTTCGGTCATTGGAAGACGAACTAAAACGTTCGGTCTTAATATAAGACTAAAATGACCGTAGCGTTATCATTAATGTATTGCCTATGCATAATAGCTATCAAGGGTTTTTAATAGGTTTATGAACCTGAAATTGGAGCTACAAAATGGTCAATAAGGGTAGAGTAGTCACAATCCCTCCGTTTCCACTCGCTGTATTAGTTACTGCATATTTAGTTGCATTGAGGTCTAGTTATATATGTATATGTAGCCATTACATGTGCAAGATCCATCCATCCACCCATAGAGCCTTCGCCCGCGTGGGGGCATGCTCCTCCCTCGGGCTGTTGATCCGCACACGTTTTGTGGTGCCGAGCCATATCGGTGGCCGCAAGCACCCTTCCATATCTCTTGCAGGGCTTCCACATTTCGGTGTAGACACGGTCCTGTCGTCGAACCTCCCCGGTGGCCACCCTCTTCGGTCGCGGTGCAAGCCCTGCGATGGCGAGCGATGCTGGCTTATAATACAGTTTTGCCACAGGATTAGCAGGTGCGGGTCGTGATGTCACATGTCCAAGATCTTCGGACTATAGAAATGTTCGTCATCGTCTTTACAGCTTTATGTTCCGGAGCATCATAATTATCTGACTGTTTTTTGCATTGTGATGACACCTCATTTAACATATATTATGGTTAAGTACAATTTCTACTAAAAAATTGTAAACTAAATACATTGTCCTCATTGATATCGTTGACATTAATTTCACATGGCAATCTTTTTTAATAAATTGTGTTACTTTTAGTTACATAGTTACTGCTGGAATGCACCATATGCAACATTTTACGTCCGTCTGAACTTGAATATTGTAAACAAATGAACACTCTACTGTGCTGTCACAGTCTATGGTTATTGAGCAACATTAAATTTAACGTAAATCATTTAGCAGACACGTTGGTTTGGCTGTAACATGGGTTGCGTTTGAACATTTTTAATTCAACGTCATTTTACGACGAACATGTTTACGTGTCATTCATTTTATATCTTTTTTAATGTTCAAAAAATTAATTAAAACGTTGAAAATGACGGTTACATTTTGACACGAATTCTGGTTTCCACCAGTGTTTGCAGTTTTCGTTTTTAGGTGGGCAACAGAAACCATAAGGTAACGAATCATACATTTATACCGGCGTTGATACGACGGGTAATTAGACGTCTTCAAAACCTAACATTTATATATAGCCAGGCAAAATACAGAGTACTGCACCATACTGCCTTCCCGTTAAGCGTTTACCGCCGTGGGGTGGTGGGCTGGGTCCATGGACATCCGCGGCAAAACGGCTTCGGAGAGATGGGGAGTGTGGAAAAACAGTAAAATTATATATGTACTACAGATTTTGCTATATTTAGGTTAAATTAATAAGGAATTATATGGGAAACTGGTTTTTAAATACCACAAAATGTTAGAATATTTAAGCTTTAAATCATTATTCGGATACAAACGAATAAAGATTTGAACAAAAATGAACTGTCGTTTACACCAGAAATTAAGATATATAATTTTAAAATTACCGGTGCAACACAAAATTACTACGAAAACAGGGAGTGAAACAAGAACCCGAGGATGCTTTAACAATGCGGTCAGGTTGTTTGGGTAGCGGTAGCCCAACCCAATTTGTCTTATGTTTACTAAATAAACATATCACGACAAAAATGAAAGTATGCTTCCAAATAAGTTCACTACTGCTGTAGTTTAAAAACTACAGTAAACCACTGTTAAGATTTTAATTCCAGGCAGATAGAAAAGCATAGGAACGAGTTATTTGATAATGCAGATTATAGTACAAGATTATTGAAATTGACTCTCAATTTTTGCAATACTGGCTCAACTTGTTACCCTTAGCTTCACACGCAAAGCCCAACAAACAAGCCAATTCAGAAGCTAAATGACATTACGTAAAACTATTAAACATACAAAATAACACCAAGAGACCATAAATCACATCGTTTATCATAGGTTAGCGATTCGCCGATGAACGCGTGCACAACTTCCGGCGCCATAAATTCTGCGCTGCCCACCTAAAAACGAAAACTGCAAACACTGGTGGAAACCAGAATTCGTGTCAAAATGTAACCGTCATTTTCAACGTTTTAATTAATTTTTTGAACATTAAAAAAGATATAAAATGAATGACACGTAAACATGTTCGTCGTAAAATGACGTTGAATTAAAAATGTTCAAACGCAACCCATGTTACAGCCAAACCAACGTGTCTGCTAAATGATTTACGTTAAATTTAATGTTGCTCAATAACCATAGACTGTGACAGCACAGTAGAGTGTTCATTTGTTTACAATATTCAAGTTCAGACGGACGTAAAATGTTGCATATGGTGCATTCCAGCAGTAACTATGTAACTAAAAGTAACACAATTTATTAAAAAAGATTGCCATGTGAAATTAATGTCAACGATATCAATGAGGACAATGTATTTAGTTTACAATTTTTTAGTAGAAATTGTACTTAACCATAATATATGTTAAATGAGGTGTCATCACAATGCAAAAAACAGTCAGATAATTATGATGCTCCGGAACATAAAGCTGTAAAGACGATGACGAACATTTCTATAGTCCGAAGATCTTGGACATGTGACATCACGACCCGCACCTGCTAGTCCTGTGGCAAAACTGTATTATAAGCCAGCATCGCTCGCCATCGCAGGGCTTGCACCGCGACCGAAGAGGGTGGCCACCGGGGAGGCTTGAACGACAGGACCGTGTCTACACCGAACTGTGGAAGCCCTGCAAGAGATATGGAAGGGTGCTTGCGGCCACCGATATGGCTCGGCACCACAAAACGTGTGCGGATCAACAGCCCGAGGGAGGAGCATGCCCCCACGCGGGCGAAGGCTCTATGGGTGGATGGATGGATCTTGCACATGTAATGGCTACATATACATATATAACTAGACCTCAATGCAACTAAATATGCAGTAACTAATACAGCGAGTGGAAACAGAAAAGATATGTGACTACTTCTACCAAAAAAATAACCATTTTGTAGCTTCCAATTTTCAGGCTCATAAACCTATTAAAAACCCTTGATAGCTATTATGCGCATCGGCAATACATTAATAATTAAAACGCTCATTTGGTCATTTATTTTTATATTAAGACCAAACGTTTTAATTCGTTCTTCAATGACCAAAAAGATAAAAACTCGATTTTTGAGATAACATTTTCAGCGAATGGAAAGCCCAGTCTTGAGATATAGGTCGCAAAAAACAGGAATAACCAGATGGCAAAATTTTTAAAAAGTGACCTTTGACCCATTTGCACACATTGACCCGAAAAAGCGTTTGCATTCTAATAATAGACTGAATTTGTGGGTCAAACAAAAATATTGAGAAGAGTCTATCCGTCGTTATGAGTTTAATGCTTTCAGACGGGACAAAAAGAAAATTTTTTACCGATTTTTGCCGCTAACTTTATCATGGAAAACTCACTGCCTATTTTTCAACTGCAAAAACTGATTAATAATTTATTGTCAATCTCTGTACACTATCTGTTTCTCCGTGCATCATTCTGGCGTTGTGATCAAAAATCATAAGCATCATGTTTAAGGAGATCCAACCACAAAGTTTGAGTTCATCTCATCTCGAGAGCTTTGGTAGAGAAT
>JASANE010027019.1:0-18361 GCA_030248225.1 Trileptium ribeirensis
ATGTAACGTACTCATTCGTCGTGCTGTTGATGAACAGCAATCGTTTTGATCGGTGGCCTTTTATTCTGCCGCGACTGGTACTTATGAGGTTAGCATATGTGCTATGTATAAAATTTGTATCGCCTATTGTATTACTGATACCTATCCAGCTGCATCGGCTCACATTTAATTCTCAAGTAACCCTTATTAATTAATTGAAAAATATCTGATATTATATTATGCGTTAGAATTCGATTACGCTCTGCCAGGTGGAGCTAATATATTAAATTATATAGCGCCTTTATAATTAATATATATTTCATTCATACTGAGTGATGATACATCTTACCGCACAACAACCAGTACAGATTCATGCGATCTGACGTAGAGACGTGTTCACATCGTATCCGATTCGATCCCATACTGCAATGCAGAATTTTATTTGATCATAATCGCAATATGTGATGAGTAAAAGTAAATATACATATACAAGGTATACAGTCGGTTTCGAATTTTTGGATATTGAATCGGATCGGACGCAATATGGGCATGGCCTTAATTGCTTAGGCTGTATCGCTCTCGTAGATATATAGTAAAATGACTTTTCAGAATGATGCCGCCTGTAGTACCACCTCATGATATTAATGATGCCAATAATACAAATTGTGAAAATAATATCATCTTATTCTTGTTGAGTATCACTTTCGCTCACTAGCTAAATAAATTCTTAACGCACGAAAACCAGTTAATGGTGTTTTTAGTATTATTGAAATAGCTCTAATTTCGTTCGATTAATGACAATTTTCAAATGCTTCGTTTTCAATTTTCAAAATGGTTTTCCTTTTCTTTAATTTCCATAAATTGTATAGGTATGGCACAATTAGTATATATCACAATGCATATAAATCACATAATATTATACATACGTATGTAAAATATAAAATATGTATATACGACACTATATGCATGCGTCTGTGTATATTTATATACGAATTTGAGGGAAGTACAACCCGTATAAAGATATGATGTCATGCCATAGAACAGTTCGTACTTCCGATGCATCCATACGTCTATATGTTGGAGCTTTTCTTTTTCCTATATGTCCCATAAACGTTTGCTCTCTACGGAACAGAATATTCAATAAACAGCCTGTTGCCTTTAGTTGTTTTCAAATCTAGCTGGATTTTAGTGACATTTCGGTTTTTCTGTTTGTCATTCTTCTGAAAACAAAGCCGAATGCTAGTAGCATTATTCAAATTGAACATTTGATATATTTCAGTTCATATGAAATTAAAATGGCAAATTTGGTGTTATTTCACAGTTGCCACTGATCAGGGTGATTTAATATTAAAAAGGCAGCCGGTACATATAATTAGCTAAGATTTTCCTATTTTATTTATTTCTTAAACAAAAGCTTCTTTATGTCAGCATTTACCACGGCGGTTGTTCTACGTTTGGCAATATTTATATTATATAAATAATAAAAACGAAATGATCTGATCTCCATTTCATCATGCCCAGTTGGCTTTGACTACCTATATGTCCATTGGCATTTTTTCACCTCCAAGGAGTTTGTGCATGTAAGTTTCGAAAAAACATAAATCAATACGTGACCACTCAATACGTGACCGTATGCAGATTTTTTGGTTAATAGTATGATGCTGTGCTGAAATGGCTTAATTTATCAACGACCCTTCAGTTTTGCACAATACCGCTGTTGTTATTCGCTCGCTTTACATTGCTTTCTTTGGAGCATTACAACAACACCTATATAAACTGGTGTGAACACTTTGCGTGAAACAAATCAATCGGATTTGATTCCTCGTTCTGGCTCGCATTTGGTAAACTTTGCACGATAGGCAAATTAATTGGGTCGCCAAAAGGATCTGGGAGTACAAGCTATTAAAATATTGCTGAATTTTTGAATAATTAGAGAATTTGTGAATTAAAATTTTGAGAGAATCAAGAGAGTTCTTGACTATAATCTTAGATAACTATAGTGTAACAAGTTATTAATAATTTACTATACATCTCCGGTAGTATAAAATTTGTTTTCAGACCTAATACAATAAATTTTCCTTCCGTAAAACGTTTTCAAAACTGACAAAACATGATAATGTGATATAATCTGACAGTTCATTTATAAAAATAGAATTCACGTCAGAAAGCCTAGTACGAACAAATAGCATACCACCAATATATATTATATATATATGTAAATATATATATGTAATATATATTGATTATATTAATAAGCAAAGTGTATGCATGTACTTACCATATATATTTAATACAGCCAACCAGTGAGCTAGCAACCCGCTTTAGTACCACTCAGCCGCTTTCACGATTTCTTTTGGAAACATATAAAACGCTGTTTCTGAGTCTAATTTATAAAAACCAAAGTTCAGCCATTTAGTCTTCCAAATTCCTCTATGACCAGTCGAGTTCTATTCTAAGCAGTGGTTCCCTAGTGCTCTGCTGTGGCAATTAATTAATCCGTGCCGCCGCATATATTAAAAAAATTCATTTCTTCTGGCAATCAAGCGCCATTTTGTTACTAAAAGTAATAGTAATTGGAAACCTACAAAGTTTTCAAGTTGTTTTTGGAGGAAAAATTTGTTTCTTTGTATGAGATCATGTTTAAATGGAGTTGTAGTGCATCCATACAAAGGATATAAAGTAAATATTAAAAGTTTTACTAATAAATTTTTATTTTATTGTGTTCTAAAGGTTTAATAGGCGAAACAAATAAAAATTGTAAAAGCGACATTTCAGTTTAAATTATATCAACAAAAAATATATACTTACCTATATATTGTATAAGTACAAGTAATAGTTGTAAGCACATCCATCGTGCGTTAATAGATTTGTTGTACCGAGTTCAGACCAGTGCGTCAGCATACAGTCAGCGTCAGTGCGTACAAATCACTTAACACACGCCTGTCTACACGTGTAATACAGCTAATTTAGCTAAACGTGAGTTAAAACATTTTGACGCGCGGCTTTAACTATATAAGCTGTGTTACAATGATTTTCTTCGGATAAATGCGTCACAGCAATATTCACTGGGCGTGACCTACATGACTGGAGTAGTCTAAATATTTTTGTTGGAATGAATGAATTATATGCACTGTAAAACTTGGAAGAAATATAGCAAATTAAGACGTTTCCTCAACCGTCGTCGAATGCACAAGCTGATTGACATAATAGTAAAACGTTTATTAGATGCTTTAAACTAAATGTAAACAACTGAGTATGTCTGAAAGTTTTACAATGAGCGAAATTACTTTCTTTACGAAAATTCGTCGCAGCAACATTCAGTGGACGTGGTTATATCACTCAAGCAGTCTAAATATTTTTAAGCTGGAATGAACGAATTATATGCACTGTAGAAGAATTTCTTGAAACTATCGAATTTATTGATTTGCTACTATTGCAGACGTTATATTGTAAAACGGATGTAACTTATTAAAAAGTCAAAAAGGCGTTATCATTTTACAGATTAAATCACATGTTTGTTACAAAACGTCATTTGCATATTCGACTATAGACATGTTTTGCGTCCTGGGCGGTATGCAGCAAACACATAGCCCGTTGAGGCACTCAGGCATGACAGGAGTCTGCAAAACCTTTGCGGTGCTAAGCGACTAGCCTTGATCCACTATTTTTTCAATAAGAGGAATTGTTATTTGTGACGTTGCACTTTTAAGTGAGAAATTGCTAGAATTTAACTTTCAATGTTAGTAATTACAGTGACAATTTAATATGCTAAAGGTAAAGAAAATAAGCGCTCACAGTAGATGATAAGAAACTTTATGTTGCAAAATTTAAGAATTTGTATATGTATGAACGCATGTGTATGTATGTGTATGTATATAGTTAGTATATATTTTATATATGTATATTATATCTAGTTTTACGTGAGATTAAAACAATATATCCGTGAGTGGCTAACACATAGTTATAACAAATTTGGAATCTAATATCCACGTCGCAGCATGGATAAAAATACAAAAAAGGCAAGGTTTTGCGTAGACCGTCGTTTGGCCAAAGCGTAGTGCATATATTTTGACAGTACAAAATCGTGCTTAAGATTTTTACAAGATTTATTGTGGAGTTAAAATCATAGGGTCATTCGAGTCGTAAAATTCATCACTAGTATGGCAACAAAGATCTGTGCCGCTTTTGCAGGATGATTGAACGATACCGCCTGAGGCCGAAAATTGCATCGATTCTTCGGTTGCTAACTAATAATGGAGAGCGCTTGTGAGCTAACCGTAGACAATTTTAGTTCCATTTGAGGCCGGAGAGCAAAACTTTGCTGTCTGCCTTAATATTCAATGACTGTGTTCAATGGAAATATGTGTATTTGTAAAAATCGATAATGAAATTTGCCCTTCACGCCTGTTAAATATGAGAAACCCGAAAAAAGTTCAAGACTTATCCCGAAGGGCCAATTATATCCGCTCTTGTCAATAGCATATTAACCACCGCTGTGTTTACTTTACAACTATTACTTATTGCGGGTAATTATTGTATATTAGTATCAAGAGTGCATTAGAGAAGAGTATGACACTTCCCTGCACACACATGTAAACACGTGTTTGATGACGCGGGCGTTTTCGGCCTGACCCCAGTTTTTTGGGGAGGGGTCGAGATGCATAGACCCCCAGTTTATGGAGGAAGGGGGGTAGGTCGGATCCCGCAATTTCTGGGGGGTATCTCGTACCCCCCCAATTTATGGGGATTCGGTTGAACCAGTAGCTGCTTATAAGGCGACTCCCCCCGCAAAAATTAGGGGGAGTCCCAACTACCCCGCAGAAATTGGAGTGGGGTTAGACCGACCTACCCCACCCCCAGAAACTGGGGGGATCTACGTATCTCGACCCCCCAAACAAAACTGGGGATCAGGCCGAAAACGCCCGCGTCATGAAACACTGGTTTACATGTGAGTGCAGGGAAGAGTCATACTCTTCCCTAATGCACTCTTGTTAGTATCAATTCATAGCTTTTATACATGTGGACAACTACAAAATTTTCGAAGCATATCGAGCACTTTAATGCTTGCTGAATCAGTCCACTTCCATTTTCAACAAAACTTCAAAGTGGGATAAAAGCGCTAATTACCGTAGGGTTTGCACTTTTAATAACAAGCATTGACTCACATAAAGTTTCTTCTAATGTATGGCCGATCGTATAGATATAAAGTTTAAATATTTTAGTTAATCAACTAAGTCGATCACAGAGCAAGGGCTAGAAATGTTTATTTCAAATTTCGCCTTCCCGTTGCTTCGTTAATTTTATTTTGATTTGAAGTTGCATGTCACTTAAGTGAGATGATGACAAACGTGCCGGAGTGACCTGTCGCGTCGTCATCTCCTTCCGGAGGGAAGGGTAAAATTCACGTCAGTACCTTTTTGCGGTTTCAGTAGTTTTTCTTCTTGCAAATATATAAAGTTAAAATCTCATAACTAATTTACAAAGTTGATAAAAGAGCTGAGGCTGGAGGTATTTATTTCAAATTTTACATTTCTCGGAGTCGGAGATTTTAGACATAAATTTAAAAATTTAAAATTCAGAAGAAATTAAATATAAAAATTTTAAACAAACTGGCGATCCCTGAATACGCGCTCACGCGTCAATCTTTTTGTTCGAAATTGAGCTAAAAAATTTTCAAGTTTTAATCGTTGTTCCATATTACCTAAACCAATATGCTATAAAATTTGCAACAGTGTTCACACGTTGAAATTCGCCAAAAATAGGAAAAATGTTTTTAAATTTTGATCAAAATTTGAGCTCAAAAATTTGAGCAGAAAATTTGACATGTGAAGTCACTTTAAGTCAACATTTTGAGCTGTGATTTGATGTTTCGTTTGAATTTCACAAAAGTGTTTTAGCTACGCTAAATTTGTTATCACGTTTTACAGTTTTAGTGTTACTCATTATATTGATGGGACGAATTTTTCGAATAAAGCAAAAATAGACTGGGGCAACGTTAATATTTATTTTTTATGGTCAATAAAATCAAGTAAATAATTATTCTAACACAACTATGCCATTACAGCCTGTTTACATTTCTAATATTTGATTTGTTTCATTTTATATAAAGTTAAAATTGAGTTTACTTTCGCTTTCTCTATATTCTCTGAATGATTGAACTTTTTTATGTTAATTTCAAACAATTGTTGAGTTTTAATAAACGTTTCTTTTCTATATATATAGCTGTATTTAATCCGGTTTTAGATTAAGATCCATTAGCAGCAAGCAACTGTGTAGTTAGTATGCCTTTGTTTGGAGTGACGCATTGTATATTATGAGCTTCCTGCTTTTACTAGATTTCGAATATTTACGACGGAAAATAACAAAAATATGAATCATACAATATGGAAACTTGTCGCTTAGGCTTTTTAGCTATGATCCAACTTTGGGTTATGTTAAGCAGCAAAATTATTATTGCATTGGAACAAAATGAAACTTATTTTTTAGACGATCCCACTTAGCTGTATTCTTTAGCTGTGATGAGTTTAGAGTTTATTATAGTGCAGCTCAGTTTGTGCCAAGAACATGAATCATGCGACAGTTTGTGCCAAGAACATGAATCATGCGAGGTGGAAACTTACGTTTTCAACTTTTCAGCTTTCTAAGCATCAAAATTATTGCTGCATTGGAACAAAATGAAACTTAATTTTTTAGACCATCCCATTTAGCTGTATTCTTTAGCTGTGATGAGTTTAGAGTTTATTATAGTGCAGCTCAATTTGTGCCAAGAACATGAAAAATGCGAGATGGAAACTTACGTTTTCAACGTTTCAGCTTTCGTATCACGTTATGGTATGTTAAGCATCAAAATTATTGTTGCATTGGAACAAAATGAAACTTAATTTTTTTACACCATCCCACTTAGCTGTATTCTTTAGCTGTGATGAGTTTAGAGTTTATTATAGTGCAGCTCAGTTTGTGCCAAGAACATGAATAATGCGAGGTGGAAACTTACGTTTTCAACTTTTCAGCTTTCGTATCACGTTATGGTATGTTAAGCATCAAAATTATTGCTACATTGGAACAAAATGAAACTTAATTTTTACACCATCCCAATTAGCTGTATTCTTTAGCTGTGATGAGTTTAGAGTTTATTATAGTGCAGCTCAGTTTGTGCCAAGAACATGAATAATGCGAGGTGGAAACTTACGTTTTCATCTTTTCAGCTTTCGTATCACGTTATGGTATGTTAAGCTTCAAAATTATTGTTGCATTGGAACAAAATGAAACTTAATTTTTACACCATCCCACTTAGCTGTATGCTTTAGCTGTGATGAGTTTAGAGTTTATTATATTGCAGCTCAGTTTGTGCCAAGAACATGAATAATGCGAGGTGGAAACTTACGTTTTCATCTTTTCAGCTTTCGTATCACGTTATGGTATGTTAAGCATCAAAATTATTGCCGCATTTGAGTAAACTGAAAATTTTTAGTGAAACCCAAGTTGTTTTGTTTAGCTGAACTATATCATGCAACCCAAGTTCTACTTATCTTTAAGGTAAACTAGTGAAAATGTGCAGATATCGCATTTTTGTACACGCGAACAAACACGATGAAGATATGGATTTAGGAAAAATTTACAAATTTTGAATATTGTAATTCTTATGGCGATTTTACGATATTTAATCCCAAACACTATTCTGCTGATGCAAAGATTTGAATTTTTGCTAGCAGCTGATTCTGGAGCATCAACATCAACCGCTGCATTTACACAGGGTCGGTAGCGCACGCATACACAGACAGAGTCAATCAAAAATTTTCATCAAGGGCACTTTTTTGTTGGGAATATCTCTGACAATTTTCGGAACATGAAGATGCTCTCCAGCCGGGTGGCACGCCGCCAGACGCAATATTATAACGTAAATTAACGGAAAACAAAAACTCAAGGAAGTAAAGCAAGTTGCCGTCCATTTTGGACCCTCATTTCAAGATAAAATCCTAGATGCGGTTCTGCCGGGGGTTACCGACAAGAAATAAAGAAGACCTGGTCAAGTTTATCATATTAACGCGATCGTCGTTGTTTAAGTCTACGAGACCAAAAATTTTCCAGTGACGTTATTATATTACAATCGCAAGATAAACTGCAGAACATACGTGAAAACCATGTTTAGGAATTATCGTTTTATTATTTATGACTCGAATTCATTAATATTAATATAATTGCGAATACTTGTCTGAATACATTGATGAAAGCAGTGATCTAGCCAGAAATTTGTTGACACTAGGGGCGCTAGATTAGATAGACGGGGCACAACTTAAACCCACCATCGCACATAAACATGTACCTCGCTTTTCTATTAACCTTCACGGGGCACGCCCACCTCTTGTGCCTTCTTGGCTACATCCCGTGACGCAACATTGCAGTTGGTGCAGTTACGTGCTTAAATGGTAACTATAATATAATGTCACTCGAATACATGTTGTAATCGGTTTGATACCATGAGCACGGGCCAAAAGCAGGCAGTACAATGTGATGCCTCTCAAAAAGATATGAGGGCCTCCGACTATATTGTGAGGGCCCCTCTGAGGCTTCCCAGCCACCGCTCCTTCCCCATTAAATTTTGGAAAATTGGCCAAAAATTGGGGAAAATTCAAGAATTTTCAGCGCTTCTTTTCTGGAGACGAATTCAAACAATCATCTGCTCGAAACGACGAAAAATTCAAAAAATAAGAGGTCCCACAGAGAGTGGAAACCCTTTATTGGAATAGATAGCTGCACTAACGCCGGCGCTGCACGGGCGTAACTTCATCTCTAACTGATGTCGCTTGAGATGACATGAGCTTTATCTTCGATTCCCCTTGAATGTCTTTTCTAGTGTGAGGCTGAGTGTAAACTGTAGAAGATTATACACAATTCCAAATATCAATTTTCAATCCTCTTTTAAAATTGTTGATCGAATATGTTGCTAATATATTTAAGCAAACAAATCATGCTTTCTGCTAAGTTAATGACTAATCCCTATCATGCAACATTTATGAAAATATTTTATACTCACATTTTCCAACTCCAGCTTTGGGGTCTTCGTTAGTTTTGACCCTGATTAGATATTTGTTTGCGTGACCGTATTTTATTAAATAGACCGGCCAGTGCGCTGTGGTCACTTTAGCGTGCGCGTGTCTTCCCACAAGTTGTACTTCCGTCTATCTATAAATCATCAATATAATAAGCCTCTGTCTTGTATATTGAAATTCTGGTGGGAAAAATTATGACAGTGCTAAAATATGTTTGTTTGATTTGCTTAACCCTAGCTTTACAGGAAATCCACCCGTCTCTCCATTTTTAAGGTTGCCCACGTGTTGACCGATGCTAGAAAAGCATTGTCTTACATATAACTATTCATAAAAATTATTTATATGTTAATAACTATGAATGCATATGAGTATATGTAGCTATATTGTTAGGCGTCATAATTCTACAATTTAGTCCATAGCCTAATGCTCATTAATATAAGACGAAACACCACGAGTGAGGTTGACGATATAGCTGTATAATTATTATTTTGACCATATGTAACAATTTTATGGGCAAAATGTCTTCACAATACAGTAAGCTCGGAATGTGTTTCAAAATGCAGTTTCTAATTATAATTTTATGTAATTCACATTTTCATGGAGGCATCTAAGAAATCGTTTTTCCAAGTTTAGTTAGACTGTTTTCAAAAATTCAATATTAAAATTAGCTATCACATTTGCGTTGTATCAAACACGTCCACACTATTTTGTCGAGCTAAAGCGAATAAGGTAAATTGCATCAACTTTAGCAACAGATCTGGGAGCGAAATTCTGTTCAGATACGGTTGAACTTAAACTTTTGGAGAAAATTTGGCGGTATTTTCAAAAACCGAGCCAGAGATACTCTCAGATTTTCCGGAAAAAAGTTGTGTACTAATGTTGTTTATGTAGGAGCGATCAACTCAAATAGTAAGCCCGCAACTAAAAATTCATATTTATACGCAAAATGTAGGAAAGCCCTGTCATGTATACAAATGCAAACAGAAATTGTTTAACGAATTTCGTCCAATGTCCACAGCTACAACTATTTATTATTAAGACCGACACCGTACTCCCATGCTCCTCCCACGCTCGTATTGCCAATTTTGGTCACATTGATCGATTGTCTGAAATAAATAATGGATTGACAACGTTCTTGACATGAACAAAGATTGAATTGAAACTTTGAAATTGTGTACAGGGGAAACTAAACTGAAAATTTCAATTTGTTCTTGTTGTTAACCGGTTCGACGCTAATAATAATAAATGGAACGACTGTTGAAATAGGAGTTTTGGACCGTTGGTCAGCCAACGGACAATTTCGTCGTATCATTGTAGTAGCGGTCGATGGTTTCAGTTCTGAAAGTCGTTTCTGTCTTACATGCTAATGTCTTTCGAATAACAGATATGTAAATATGCATGGAATCATTCATAATCGTATACTCGTGTACGTCTATTTGTTGAACCATACTTACATAAAGATATATATCTACCAATATTGTGCGTATATCCCTAATCACTTTTATGAGAGTAAATTAGGTCTGCTTGAAGTCAATTTAGAATAAAGTATGAATCTGCAGTTATGTGCAGTTTAAAACAATGCAAATTGGTATTTTGCATATTCTCAGACGCATCTAAAGACCAAATCAGCAAACTGGACTAAACTTGACGCTGTGCGAAGGGTTCTGACATTTTATTTCGTACATAGAAAACTTGTCGTACATTGATCTATACCAAATGTATCATTCCGCTTAATGTTTCGTATCCCATTAAAACATAGGTCATAGAGCAAAGCTATAGGTTGACCTGTACTAAGCTGAAACCGGCTGGCTTTGTATATACTTTTTGCGTATACACCGTAAAATGAATATTCATCATCGCACGCTGATTGACAAATAGTGATATATGATCTAGCTTCAAAATCTTATACGAGTTCGTGTCTTCTTATCATAAATCGCTTCACAATGCCAAGAGTACATAAGGAAAGCCTATGTCACTTTCCAGCGCTCTAGCGCGTGAGTCTATTTTAGGTACGTACACGATGGTTGTTGTTTTGTCAAAATTACGAACTGCATCGTTCGCGTTCATATTTTTGCCATCGGTATTCGCATTTTAGTGAACGCAAACAAGGGCTCTTCGATGTACGAATGGAATTTGCGTACGCACGCATTTCTCCATTTCGCACGGTTTTCGGCGATCACCAAATGAGAATCGGAAAACTATGTTCGTGGTTTATGTATGCATTGTAGTATAAGCAAAATATGCGATTGGTAATCGCGGTTTTCCGTGTAAGAGGTCAGAAAAAAGCGATACTAAATCGCAAAATAGCGACCGCGAACCGCACATACATGTTGGTATATCACAAATATTTCTTCGCATACATAAGGGAAAATCTTTTGTTCACTTCTAAATATGCGATGATATGCTTCTAAAACGTGGAAGGGTTTGAGATAGCCTCCCACATCAAAAGGTATGGGGATCGATCCCGATCCCGCAGAAGTGAGGGTGTATAAGGTCGAAAACACCTGTGTTGTCAAACATTGGTTAAGAATAGACTGCTCTTTAAGTGGCGGGATTATTCTCTTAAATGTTATTGTTATTTCCTTAAATGTAAGGATTGTTTACTCTTACTTTGGATATTGTTTAGCGGCTTTCATCTTGATACATCAATTTAAATGAAGGGCTTATTCCGCTAAATTATATACTCTAAACGATGGAATTTCCCTTATATTCAGAGACTATCCCTTTATTTCCTTATTGTTTTACAGCTTTCTCTTGATTATTACTTTAAATGTTGGTATTGTTTCCTTATAGGGATTATTCCTTATTCTAACTTATGTACCACGACTTTGTTCTTGATACACTATCTAAATGAAGAGATTATTGCCTAATGATAGGATTTGCCTTGTATACAGAGATTATTCCCTTATTTCGTTATTGTTTTACTATTTTCTTCATTAAACGACGTGATTATTTCTTCAAATGTTAGGCTTGTTTCTTTAGGGGGTATATTCTTTACTCTAACGTTTGTTTTACGAATTCTTTCGTGTTACACTATTTAAAATCAAGTGATTATTCAATTATACGATGGTTTTCGATTCGGCGATTTTTTGAGGCTACGTTTTATGTTTGTCTCTTTTTAAAAGATAGGATCATTTTTTATATGTAGGGATTACTCTATTTTTGCCATTAGTTCTAATTCTATAAATTTCTTCATTAATTGACGGGATCATTCCTAGAACGGGATTATTGCGCTAAATTCTGTGATTATTCTCTTTGCACAGTTGTTGTTCTACAACATTATTCTTATAACATCAATTAAATGACTGGATTATTATCATAAATGACTGGATTATTCCATTAAATGCAGGGATTATTTCTTTTGCAGTATGGTTTTACAACTTTCATTGTACATCAATTAAATGACGGGCTTATTTCCTTAATAGCTGGGCTTGTTCCTAAATATGTGTGTAATTATTCTTTGTTGTAGGCATTGTTCTACGAGTTTCTTCAAGATACGACAAATGAAATGAAGGGTCTATTCGCTTAAACGTTTAATTGCTGATTATTTGATGATGGTCGACTAGGGTCAGCTTCCAAACTACCACTTCTGGCTTTCATACGAATGGTTGTCATGTACCGATACAAAAGCTTAAGCGCCGTCGGTTGGCGCCTACGGACCATTGTTCAGCATACTATGAAGCTAAATTTTTTAATGTATGCCTTATTGTAGGAGTGCTAGGTATCTAAGCAAACTAGATACTTCGCTAGGACCGTTGGGTCAACAACTGAAATTGTGGTTTAACTAGCCAGAAAGCAGTCAAGCGAACAGAAGTTCTTCGAAAATTTTAACGTTCAACCGGGATGAAATTAGCAGCATGGAAATTCCTACAATCACACACTATATATTTTCGCGCAAAACGGCAGCATCCAAATCGTTGTACAGCTGAAAGCAGAGCTATGAATATAAACATGGGGTTCTTCTTTACTGTTGTCTTCTGCTAAAGAGATACACGTATGATGGATGATAGTATTTTGAACGCTGAACTGGGCAAGAACTATGGAAAAATATTTGAATTGACAAAAAAATTATTTCGCGGATATGGCTAGCAAATGCAACTTTTTCTCTAATTAGATTATGTGATCAAGTTTAAAGTATGTGTTTTTCAGTTGACTGTGATGCAGGAATTATTATCCTAAAGTTATATGCTCACATGTGCAGTGAAAATAGAAATCAGATCTATTCACCTGCTATGCAGCTTCATATGACAAGAACGAATTTTAAATTTTGGTCCAAAATTTGTACTAACCCGTGAAACCTATGCACTAGGTAACGTGCTGTTGGCTTCAGTAGTGGATGTATGCCCTATAAAATTTTATACAATATATTAATTTGAGTATAATGGGTGCACGTATTATTACAAAATATTATAATATTAAATATTATTATACAAACATTACATGAGCGACTGTATACTGCCACATAAGGTCATATCCTCCGTGAAAATGTCAGCTAAATCGATCCACCTATTCCCAAGTTACAAATGATCCCATCAAAATTTGAGTTGATATTGACATGAAAAAGACGGCTACTGAACACCAGCTTCTGAATAGGTGGAGTTACAGACAAACAATAATGCATGAATATGCAAACCCTTGAACACATGAAATAGAAAAATATTTAGCCAAATTTGTTTATTCATTTCTGAATTACAGTGTACTTCTTTTACATGCCAGAAAAAAACTAGTTATGTAATTTATTTAGACATAAACTTTGAATTAAAAATATTTGGCAATAAAATTTATACATTTTACTGAATATAGTGCCACAGAAGTAGAAATAACGTAGATGGAAGGGGACGATATGCATATGGCTTGATGGGTCGTAACGCCGAGATACTCAAGATATCCTCTAAAAGGTAAAAATTGGACGGACTATAACCTTACTTATGCGACTGGATCCTTGTATCTGGAGGCATATAGTAAATAGTCCTTTATATTTATCACAAAGGGCCATTTCGCTATAGTTCATATTATTTTAATTGAGAAAAATCACGTATCTGCACGGGGTAAATGTGCTGGTGGTGTCAATGCATGTAATGCTGCTATAACGTCTCACTGCGATAGAAATCAATGTGCACGAAATTAGCACTTGTTATTAATACTTTCTTAGTAATTAGTATTTTATTTAGCTTCAGACAAAACATTACACTAACACTGCATTTTATTGATATAAAATACTCTTCCTTTATGCACTCTTAATAATTGTGATTTCATGCAGCTGTTTTTACTAAGAAATTTCGCTACTGGGTAATAGCTATGAAAAGGCGTCGTTTGTGTTGAATAGCATTTTAGTCGAAGACGGGTGACGAGAATAACCATGTTACCAATGATCTTAATTTCGAGAGTCGCGGTCACCACCCATACTTGTTAATAGGTGTACAAGCAAAATTTCCATAAATGTCGTTCGATCTACCATACGAACCTCAGTAATTCTGGTATACATTTTATCAAAACTCCTATACTCTAATACGGCGTTAGTAATCAGATGCCGAGCTGTGGCTGTCCAAATACCATAAATTAGAATAACCGCTTTGACAGCTCCGCGTGTCACTCGCTGACATCTTGTGTAAATCAAGCCGATATTATGCTTTTAACAATGCACATTTTCAATTGTCTTTCTACTATTTATATTATTTGACACATCAGCGAGTGTGCGATTCTAGAAATTGACGCTGCATAATGTCAGAGGTTATGAAGATTAATGATATTAGCTGTTTGTCATGTTTTGAAGTGATTTGACTAAATGATTAGACAAAAGTCGGTCTAATTTGAATAGAATTTAGAGTAAACTTTAGAACAGCAATTATAAAGAAGCCTTAGTTTATTTGAAGTGAGCTAGGCTTTTGTGGAAAATTATCAAAGCTGAATATGAGAATTTAGCTGAAAATAAATACACTAAGTTTTTCGCTCTTGGAAAGGTTCGAACATTCGAAAATCGTCTTTTCGGCGCATTATTACTTTACAACCGATTTCAATAATATTTGCGACTTTGATATTAATGGTGCCTTTACGCGTTGAAACTTTTTGCCCAAATATTTAAGCTCAAACTTTGTTCAAACTTTAATTGTAATTTTTCATCGAATAATCTGGCAAATTACCATTATTCAAAATTTGTGCTCAAATTTTCAGCTCAAAATTTTCCAGAATCTCTCCGGTGTATCTAAATTGATGAAGTCCTACGCTACAAAGGTTTTAACAGTGTTCGTGTGCTCAACATGACCAAAATTAGAGTTGTAATTTTGAATAAGAAATTTGAACTTGTAAACATGCCATAAAATTGACGTCAACTATGAAATGCAATGCGAAATTTTTTAATACCTACCAACATAACCATCACCAATGTAGATAGATCATATGCTACTTATAGCTATGAATTATCATCTTAAGCTTAGTTTCATTGCCGAATCAATTATATTGAAATGGTTTACTAACTTAACTAGTAGAGTACAATCCTTCGAAAATAGCACACCATAAAGGTGTGGGAGCATGGCAAAATTTATATCAATTATAATATTTATATATATATATATATAAATATTTATATAAATATATATACAATTATTTATATCAATTATATTGAATTGGTTTACTAACTTATCTAGTAGAGTACAATCCTTCGAAAATAGCACACCATAAACGTGTGGGAGCATGGCAAAATTTATATCAATTATAATATTTATATATATATAAATATTTATATAAATATATATACAATTATTTATATCAATTATATTGAAATGGTTTACTAACTTATCTAGTAGAGTACAATCCTTCGAAAATAGCACACCATAAACGTGTGGGAGCATGGCAAAATATATATCAATTATAATATTTATATATATATATAAATATTTATATAAATATATATACAATTATTTATATCAATTATATTGAAATAGTTTACTAACTTAACTAGAAGAGTACAATCCTTCAAAAATAGCAAACCATAAACGTGTGGGAGCGTGGCAAAATTTGTGGCGGGTTATAAGCGGCAACAATTGGATTAATTTTGGTTTGAAAAAATAGTATAACTCTTTCCCGCAAACAGTACAGCTTGCGTCGACTGATATAAATTCCACCAAGTAAAACTATATATACTGTCAAATCTTTTGACCCTTCAAATAAGACCAATCATTCATAGATTGTGGGCTGTAACAGCGAAATTCATTTTGAGTCTGACATATAACAATAGATATTAACTCTCGCTAATGAACACGAGCGGCTTCTGACACTCATTTAGCTGCTAAACCGTTTAATTGGCGTTCTGTATATTAATCAAAAAATTTAATTTATCCACTGTTGATTCGGATATCATTTGTAGAAGGAAAAATCACTTAACCGCTGTAATTGTGCTGGTGATGTTAGCACATGTAATGCTTTATATCGTGTCACTATGATCGCACCGAGTTTGCACGAAGTTAACGCTTGTTATTATAATTGTGTATAGCTAAAATGCAGTTACAATTGCTGAGTGCCTATCCAAGGACGGTATATGCATTAGAATTATCATTGACAGTGTATACAACTGTAGAAAAAATTCCAAATACTAAGTATTTAATAAGAATATTATACTTTAGTTTTGCGAAAGTCGACTAATTTCTCGCAGCTAGTCAATATTTGTTTTTTTTTGAATGAAGTAAAACAAATTTGGGCTTTAAAAAGTTATTGACGTGAAATCTGATGGTTATGGCGGAATGTATGCTTTTATATCCAGCCTTGGCCACCGCAAGTCAGTACCAGTGTTTGCATAAATAGAATTACTCTTCTAAGTATATTTATGACGCTGAGTGTGTAATGCATGGAATTTGGCACCACAGAAAAAGGAATGTTAATGTTAAACTGTGTTGTTATGTTTTCTACTATCGCCAAAGTAGTGCTACTGCTTCTGGCCTGATAACTAAACTACTAATATATTTTGTAAAACTTGGTCATCCAATGTATAAACGTATGCAAGCGAGGGCGACGTAATAATTTTACGGTTAGTGGCCTAAGTAAAACTCACGGTATGTCGTTCTCGACATGCTATGCCTAAGCTTTAACCTAAGCTTCACACATTTCATGTGTGACATAGACTAAACCTGAGTCGCAAAACTGCGGATCTTGGAAATCTTCAAAATAAGCTGTTCTATTTTCTAACTAAATAATATATGGCCCCTAAATTGACATGGACCCATTATACCTTTAGCTTAATAGCTTTGCAATCCGGCAAAATTGTAACTTAGGGTTTGCCATATTTGATGCATCTATTATTCAACACTGAAGCCACAAATTAATGTAAATGGCAACAATTTGCGATCCATAGCTTGAATAACTTAAGGCGTGTTCACACGCTCAAACTTTTTGCTCAAATTTTGATCAAAATTTGACGGTAATTTTTAACGAAAAATTGCGGTATTTCCAAATTTGACAACCAAATTTGAGCTCAAACTTTTTCAAGTAATGTATCTAGTCGATGATTGGCTACAAGAATATCCAATAAAAGTTTGAACAGTGTTCACACATTCAAGCTTACAAAAAATGCAAAAAAGTGTTTTCAAATTTTGATCAACATTTGAGCTCAGGTTATGATCAAAATTTGAGCAAAAAGTTTGAGCGTGTGAACACGCTTTTAGTGTCAAATAAACGATGTTAACATTTATTACAACGTTTGTATCTTCTTGTTTGTGCAGAGTTATATCTGGAGAAGTTGTGAGTTTGGCAGAAATTCGATTATCACCGTGATCTGTGGAAAACGTCGCGAAGCCATCGCGAAGCTTCGTTTTGAAGCCACCATCCAGCAGTACGTGTTTAATACATATGTGTATATATACATTTTCTACATATTAAGCAAACACATTTGTATATATGAATATCCATTTCGTTATTAATTTATTTCTGTGTGATGTTGCCGGTATTACTACTGCTTCACAGGCTTACACAGTGTGCCTTAGTCATTAATAGTTTATTTCATAAATATCTTTTATTATTTGTTACTACTTGTATTAAAATTATTTTTGGTCTTTCATCACTTGTTGTTTCATATTTTCTCAATTTAGTTTATTTATGTATGTAGATACCTTGTACCTAGTAGAAATTGCCTTAGGCACAAAAAGCAACAGTTTCTGGTGCCTCAACAAGTCTCTAACACTATCTATTTGTCACTGAACATTGTTTGAAAGAAAACATTTATTGCTTATGTTGTTGTTTTCAACGTTAAATATTTTCTACGAACAATAATATATTAAACCAAACCTTTCTATGCGCAGTGTGGAGTTTAGAAAGCAATACGTAACTGAACGAAGTATATTTAC